>JABUQX010085672.1:90000-112297 GCA_015478945.1 Trachelipus rathkii
ATACTATATATATATATATATATATATACGTATATATATATATATATATAGTATATATATATAATAATATATATATATATTATGATATATATATTATAATATATGTATATATATTTTATATATAGTATATATATATATATATATATATTTGTATATATATACTTAGTATATATATTATATATATATATATGATAATATAATTATATATATATATATTATATATATATATATATAATATATAATATATATTATATATATATAGATATATAATATATAGCTATATATATATAATAGGTATATATATATGTATAAGGTATATATATATATATATATATATATATATATATATATATTATATATATATATAGATATATATTATATATATATTATATTATATATATATCATATTGTATATATATATATATAATAATAATATATATATATCTAATAACTGAGGAGATCACCTCCAATTACCTTAATATTTCAATATTTCAATTATATTATATATATATATATATAGATATATATATATATATAGTATATATTTATATATAATATATATATATATATATATATAACATAATATATATATATAATATATTATATATATATATATATTATATATATATAATATGAATATTTATATATATACTATATATATATATATATATTATATATATATATAGTATATATTATATAAATATATATATATATTAATATTTATATATATATATATCATAATATATATTATATATAGTAATATATAGATATAAGTATATATAATATATTATTCTTTCTCTTTTTTCCAGAAATTTGATTATGTATATTTATTATTCCATAATTAAAAAGGTTCGGTACTTCTTATAGATAACTTTAATTAATTAAAGTTTAATCATTACTTTAGAAAATGTTTCATGTCAACTAAACCAAATCGAAAACACCTCATGTATTTGAACTATATTACTCACTCTGATGATAAAAATATCTTCATTTTTCATTATGAATAGTTAACACAGTTGTGGGAAACAGTCAGTTCGATCATGCACAAAAGAGTCTACCTAGCTACCAGTTACTCATGGGGTCACAATACATCTACTGGATCCTTTAAATTAATGCGACATTTAAAACGCTATCATCCAGACATTGCTGCAATTGTTAAAAAGAAAGGTGAAGCTAAGGGTAATCAGATAACCTTTAATTTCAAAAACTTCAGACTAAAGATGAAAACCTTTTCAGTTGCATCAACTTGTTCTGTCTAATGTCTAAGTGAAAAATTCAAAATACATTTGATTATAATGGTTGTCAAAGATAGTGACCCATAAGTTTTCTTTGCATGACCAGGAATTAAAGCACTGTGTGGAGACAAGGCTTCGAAATTGGAAGTCCCTTTAGACTGTGAAAATATTTGAAAAATAGTTCAAGAAGAAGCAGATAAACAAAAAAAAAAAAAACTTAAAAATTGCATAAAGGGACGCTTTGTGCATTTAAAAATGGATGCTTACACATGGGCAAACCTAAATGATTTTGCCAATAATATTAGATACGTGGACGAAATTAAAAACAATATTTCTAAAACGTTAGCAGTAAAAGAAAAAAATACTCAACATTTCAGCGAATATTTCAAGAATTTGTTACTGACATCTTAAAGAATTCGAAATAACAAGAGACAGTAATACAGCTTAGTTACAGGATAACAGCAAATCCAACATTGACCAGTACGATTGAAAATTAAAATACGGAATGAGGGTTGTGAATAGGAAGCTGGTAAATGCGATATAACTGATTTTATTGAAATGTCAAAATGAAGAAGTAATAGTTGTGTTCAGAATGAACTTGATAAAACTATGAAAAGATCTACTGTTCCGATAACGTTAAATTTGCAGCACATGAGATTGTGGAGTTCATATCTTTACAGTTTAGCAGTGCGTGATGGTCTCTAACAATAATCATAGAGCAAATCTTATAAGCAGGGAGAGACAAACTTGCAAGCAGCACGTACCCCAAAATTAATGGAATTCTAAAGAGTCAAGCTCGAAAAGTGGCAATCTTAGATCAACGAGACACAGAATGGGGAAGTAATGCTTATGCTCTAGAGGCTTCTGCAACTAAAGATGTATAGTAAGTAGTATGGATGGCTTGCACCGGTACTTTTGCACTTTCTCTTCTCCGACAGTCAGTGGGAACAAAATCGAAACACTCGAAGAGTTATTAAACACCCATACTTTACAACACAAAATATTCAATCAGAAGCACTTGACTGATGAAATTATTTTATAGAGAACGGATTTTTTTTTTAATGACAATAAATTCCATGAAAAGAAGGAAAGAATGTTAACGTGAAAATAAAATATTTTTGTCGAACAAATCTTTGTTTAGAATCTTTCCTAGAACTGAAGATCTGATATTTAAAGCTAGGGAGTGTTCATTTGCGAACTAGGAACTTCAAATGAAATAACGCTATCGACCAGAAATTGGCCGGAGTCAGATAGTTTCAGCAGTTTCAGTGAATCCTCCTTGTAGAATTTTTGTCGATGACGATGAGAAGTCAATTTGCCAGATAATTGGATAATTAGATGAATACATGAAAAATCGACCAAGAAATCAAGTTATAGTTAAAGAGGCAATCAAATTGCTATCCTAAAATTTTCGCAAGATGCCGCTTGCACAATTACAGTTTTCCCTCCTATTCAAGTGAATGTTGAAAACTTATTTTCTGGTTTAAAAATAATAATAAGATTAAGGACATCGTTAAAGGAGATTTTATTGCTGGTTTTTATTTTAAGAACAATTTTATTTTGAATAAATTTATATTACACAATTTGGGTGCTGTTCAACGAGAAATTATTTTAAACTTAGCGAAAGAAAGTGAATGTATATATATATATATTATATATATATATATATAATATATATATTATATATATTATATATATATATATATTATATATATATATATTAATATATATATATATATATATATATATATATATAACGTATTATATAATATATATAATTATATATTATATATATATTATTATAATTATAGGATGATTCTAAAACCTCTGCGATGACAAAACTCGATGGCTTGAAGAAAAACGATCATGAACATTTATTGTTAATAACCTATGTTATATGAAACGCTTCGGTTTCAAAGTTACGGATTGATGTAAAGATCACTAGTTTTATGTTGTTGACCGCGTCGCAGTGTAGGTTACCGCGCGATTTAGGTTAGCTCAATTTTAATGTGTTTGGTGCGTGCGTACATGTGGTCCGCTTAACGCCTTTGGAAACACGTGGCGAATACCTAAGTTGCCAATTCATTCGTGTTCAACCAATTGAGCATTCGATTACGAAATGGATCACTACACATCCTCCCCGAGTTAAACCGACATGATAATGTGTTACGAGCGGCGAACGGAAATGGATCGAACAGCGCACTCAATGTACGGGAACGGTTTCCACATCAGATCACCCCACCACACAATGTTTGCTCGCCCTCATCAGCGCCTTTGAGATAATGGGAACCTTTGTCCACGGGTGCATTGGTAAAAGACCGCGTAATACGATGACTCCTGCGTTTGAAGAAGAGATGCTTGAGAGAGTCGCAAACGACCCGTCGACTAGCACACGCGCCATTGGCCCATGCAATGGGTTCAATCAAGTCGTCTTGTGGTTCGGGTCTTGCAACGAGCAAAGCCTTCCAATGCATACCAACCACAGAAAGTAAAGGGCTTGGACTTGAGTACACAGATGTCGCAAGCACACATACATAAACATTAGAATACCCAAAATCTCCGGTTACGAAAGTAACGACGCGTCAAACAACATCACGTGGTTTACCTTACATTATCGTACTTTGAAACGAAGCGTCATCAACCTAGCTTTATTTAACAATAAATATTCTTTATCGTTTGCTCTATCAGCCCCCCGAGTTTGTCGCAGAGGTTTAGAATCAACCCTGATCATATATATATATATATATATAATTATATATATATTATAATATATATATATATATTATATATATTATATATATATTATATAATAAAATAATATATATATATATAATTATTATTATATATAAGTAATTGTTATATAGTATATAATATATTATATATTTTTATGATATATATATATATTATATATATATATATATATTATAATATATATAGTATAGTATATATTATATATTATTATATACTATATACGGTATATATATATATTTATATATAAAATCTGTTTTTAATTAAATTATGTTATATATGTTCAAGCTCTAGTTCAACGAGGAATTATTTTTAACTTTAGGATGCTAAAATATGATTTTATTCTTTTTAGGGAAAAAATAATAAAATTTATATTACGTAAACTGTAACGTTCAAAGAGGAATTTATAAAAATTTAGGAAGATGGAAGTGAATGATTCTTCTTCATTTCTTAGAATTCTTATTTTCTATAAAATATTTTCCAAGTTTTAAATTCTAAGCTAATAAAGATGTCATTAACAAACATTTAATTTCATCATACCCTCAAAATTTTGTACCAGAATTAATGATTTCATGACTGTAAATGGAGAAGGAATTATAACTAGGGGTCGGAGCCGGAGCCGGAGCCGGAGTCGGAGCCGAACAATTTTAAAATGCCGGAGCCGGAAGCAGGAGTCGGGAAATTTTAAAAATGCTGGAGCTTAGCCGGAGTCTAGGAGCAGTAATTTTAAAATGCTTGAGCCGGAGCCGGAGCCGGAGTCGGAGCCGGGTAATTTTAAAATGCTGGAGCCGGAGCCGGAGTCGGAGCCGGAAAAAAATTTGCCAGCTCCGCAGCCCTGCTTCAAAGGCAAAGACTCATTTCTAAAGTCTGGAAGACTGATTTCAGAGGCTCTGGAAATTCCAATCATGTCGGCAGGTTACTTGGAAATTTACTTCATTTCGTTAGATTTGTCGTTTCATACGTCAAAGTTATGGTTTTTAAGGTCTGTTAGACCGATTTCGAATTTTTTTAACCAGAACTTAAGGGCTTAGCTCCCCAAAGGAGGCTCTTTTATTTCTGGCATGTATTAAATGATCGGGAGATTATTTTTGATGGTTTCAATCGATTTATCGTGAACGTTTACCCCCCTATCGATGTTTAAATTGTCCTTTTACGTCCTCTGGTCGACTTATTTCATTGAAAAATATGATGGAAAGAAAATCATTATTGTTATTTACATTTATTTAATATCTCGTTTTAGTCAAAGGGAAATACCGAAAGGGAGGGCTAAATAAGCACATGGACGCACACACACCCACACATACATGCATAGTTTTTTTCGAAAGAAAATGTTATTTTTAAAAACAACATTGTTTGAAATAAATAAATAAATAAATAAATAAATAAATAAATAAATAAATAAATAAATAAGGAGGGTAATTAATTTGGGGTTATAGTATCTCCCTCCCAACTTGACTTTCCGCCTCCTGTTGGTGCCGCATTCCTGGAATCGAGGTTTCGCGCCGCTACGCCCGATGAGTGATGGGGTTGAGCCCCAAAACTTGAAATGGCCGTAGGAGGATGAAATTTGGAGAATACATAGAATAGGACGGAGTTTACGTTAAGTGTCGGAGCAAATGAGCCGGATCCGGATCCAGAGTTGAAATCTAGCTACAAACACATAATGGGTCAAATCTGGTTTCCTTATAAATGTTTATAATGCCGTAGAACTTGATTATGAGGGTTTTAGAACCCTCATTAGTGTCTGAGGACCCTCAAGAGGGGGGCCCGACTGAAAAAAAGGAAAAAAAACAAGAGTGCATAAGAAGTAAGATGAGAAGTAGAATGATAAAAGGAGGAAGAAGAAGGAATAAGAAGCAGTCTCATGTGTCGTAGCTAATGACACCGGTGCTGAAGCTGGTGCGGTGACGAGTTAGCAAATAATGGTTTAATAATACAATATTGGTATCAATGCACATGTTTTTGAAGCTATAGATCTCGAATGTGAGGGTTTCAAAATCCTCAATGGTGTTTGAGGACCCCACCAGAAGGGGGTTTGGGTCCCAACTGAAAAAAGAAGAAATGCACGGAGTGCATAAGAGAATAAGAGATGGAGGAAGGAAGAAAGAGGAAGGATAAAAAAGAAGAAGAAGCATGTGTCGGAGCACTGAGCCGGAGCAGGAGTCGAAGCCAGTGTTGAAATCTGGCTACAAACATATAATGGGTCAAATATGGTGTCTCTATATATGTTAATAAGAACGAAGATCTCGAATATGAAAGGTTTAGAACCCTGAAGAGTATATGTAAGCCCCCGGAGGAAGTCCCCAATTGACAAATAGAAGAAATGTATGGAGTACATAAGAGAAGAAGAAGATGGAGAAAGGAAGAGAGTAGATGATTCCAGAGGAACCAGAAATGATAAAGTCCCTATATGAGAAGGGGACCGAACCCATAAAATGAGTTTTACATTTAAAATGGGTTTTACCATTAAAAATGGAATGAATTTAGCTATTAAAAATAATTAATTACATACTTAACCATCTGGCGGACAATATATATGAATCTTACTACAAAGATCTTATTAATTACAATCTCTCTCTCTCTCTCTCTCTCTCTCTCTCTCTCTCTCTTTCTCTCTCTCTCTCTCTCTCCTCTCTCTCTCTCTCGTCTCTCTTCTCTCTATTCTCTCTCGTCTCTCTCCTTCTCTCTCTTCTCTCTCTCTCTCTCTCTCTCTTCTTTAATACATTGTCTTTCTTAACCTAATACAGCTGTACTGTTCACATGGCTCAATCTGTTCTAACGTGTACAAGTTGTCATTTGTATTCGTAGATAACCCATTTTCTAGAGGTTGAAGGCTGAAGGCTGACATTTATAATTTCAAATCTCATTTTCTTTTTTTAAATGTTAATTAATTTATTTCTCTGAAACATTTATACTTTGTGTTTAATTTTTGTTTATTTAATTTTTGTTTACTTATTTATTTTAATTTTATTTATTTAAAATAATTATTTTCAATTTTTTTTATTTGCTTAATTTTATTTACTTTTTATTTATTTTTTTAAAAAACTTTTGTTTTAAAAAAATTATTTTTTATCTATTATTTTTTTTTTTATTTTTGTTCTATAAATAATTTTGTTTTAAAGCTTTTTTATTTTGTTTAATTTTATATATTTAAAAAATTATTTATTGAAAAAATTATTTATTTTTAAAATTTTAATTATTTTTTAATTTTATTTATTTAAAAATTATATTTTTTAAAACTATTATTTATTTTTTATTTTATTTGTTTAAAAAATTTTGTTTTTACTAAGATTTTTATTCTTTTTATGTTTATAATGTAAAAACATTGCGTTTTATTGACCTTAAAGCAGTAAAGCAAACCACTCGTCCATGATCTATTGAATAGTGATTTTAGTCAGTCATGATCAATTCATAAAAACAAATAGGAATGAAAATCCATGCTATTTTCTTCTTCGGCACACAATATCGTAGATACCTGAAGTTCGGATCTTAAAATAGTAAATTAGTAGAGCAATCTATCCACCATACCCATCCCATCCCTCCTAAAATCTATAGATAAAGTGATTAAAGTCATAATCAATTGATTAATGTCGTAATTAAACTTAATTATTTGTATTAACTGAACTTATAAATAATTTTTATACGAACATTACATAAATTTACTAAAACAGTTTTTGTTTTTATATTAAAATTTTAGTAAAAATATCAATTAATCAATAGATTAACAGATCAAACCACACGCACGCAAGTGATTAAAGTCATGATCAATTGATCATAGTAGCAATTAAACTTAATTATTTGTATAAACTGAAGATAAAAATAATTTTTAAACGAACATTACACAAAATTATTATAAACCTTTTATGTTTATGCTAAAATGTTATTAAAATATCAATTAATCAATAAATCAATAGATCAAGTGGTACATTTTTGCATTTATTTTAACACAAGCTCGCATGTTTAATCACAGCTTCTATCTATCTCTTTCTCTAACTTAGCTTAACACTTTTTCATTCAACGTTAACGAAAGATATTTCTAAATTTTTAAAATATTATAAATAAATGTAACATAAAAAGAAGGGCTTTGAACAAAGAACTTGTTTTATATAATTGTAATCACAACATATACTGTAGTAACAAATATTTAATCATTGTTTCACTTTAACATATATTTTACGAAGTAACTTTAAAATCTGATGACTTTTAATGTATTACAAAAACATTACGTAACAGAAACGCCTAACACTTTCAGAAGATTACATGAAATATTTTTAGGCGTGACCCATTTTAAGCTCCGCCCCTTTCAGAA
The DNA here is from genome assembly GCA_015478945.1 of Trachelipus rathkii. Lineage (NCBI taxonomy): Eukaryota > Metazoa > Arthropoda > Malacostraca > Isopoda > Trachelipodidae > Trachelipus > Trachelipus rathkii. The sequence continues at coordinate 98,293 of JABUQX010085672.1, forward strand.
AATATCAGCACAAAACATGAATGATTTTAAGCTATGTACACTTGTGTAGGATGATACACACCGTTCATTACTGATATATATATATATATATATATATATATATATATATATATATAATTATATATATTATATTATAGAATAATATTATATGTGTTTTTTTTAATATTATATTTTAAATTTTTTATAGTGTATTAATATATATATATATATAGTATATATATATATATATATATATTATATATATATATATATATATATATTATATTATATATATATATATAATATATTATATATATATATATATATATATATATATATATATATATATTATTATATATATATATATAACTGATTCACATTAATTATTATATTTATTAGAGAAACTGATAAGTTTGGCTGCAGCTCATTCAGAGGAGATTTGGAAACATTGCAAATATGTGTTTCTTTTCAGTTTATTAAATTCTCTATTATTTTTTTTCTCTAATTTCCAGTTCTATAATATTACAAAGGTTGCATAAATTTGGGCAAAATAAATAGGGTTAATAAAATAACTTTCATTATCTACATTTTATTATTCACAATATTTTTACATGGAATAAATTTAAAACCACACCCACACACACACATATATATATATATATATATATATATATATATATATATATATAGTATATAATATATAAATAAATATATATATATATATATAATATATATATATATTATATATATATATATATATATTATATTAATATAAATAATATATATATATACATATATATATATATATATATATATATATATATATATATATGAAGTAGGAATTAAAGTGCCCATATAACCATATGATACCGTGCGACAAGAATTTTTAATAAAGATTCGCTTATCGGCAGTATGTTGTACCATTTTTGTACCTGTAAAAATACTAACACCTTCAAGCTTCCCAGGTTGAAAAGTTGTACTTGGAACACTATATAATAACCCACTTCTGTTGATCCCGTGTAAATTAGCACTTGGATTCTATTATTCGTCTATTTTAGCAGCAGATGTATGAGGCAGTTCATCACGTACGTCATCATTATCATCATAAAATTGTATTTCGTTCATTGCCTTAATTGTATTACAGGGGTTTTCATATCATCATACAATGAATCATCGTGACTAACAATATTTTCAGTGCAACGATTAGTCACCAACTTTAACAATTTTTAAATTCAATAGTATTTTTGTATCTGTATTGATTTGTAAGGCCTTTGGCCTTTACAATATATTTTATATTTCCATCCACAGTTCTTATTCTAACAGCATAGGACTTTAGACAAGTACATACAAAGGATCGGCGTATGCCACAGAACCATAATCTGCTATTTCATTTGTTAGTTCACCTAAAAAGTTTCCTGCTTCAGGAACTTCAGCGTTTTCTCCAGCGACAAAAATACAAGAGTCTGTATCGCAGTACAATGCCCTTTGCTTGACTTTGTAAAGTAGCTCTTTTAATTTTATATGTGCATATGCAGTCGCAAACGATGCGATGTGGATATTGGTTGCAGTTGACGAACGTTTGGCTAGTTCATTTTACAACTGTTAAAACACTATTCTTACCTATTGGAATAGCGTTAGGGACTTCAATATCACACTGATTGGTTAGTTCCCATACTTGTTTATCACTAGTACATCCTATATCTTCCCTTGTTGGTGTATTTTGTCCAAATTTTCCCCAAAGAGAATTGAGGCCTAATTTTTGCAATGAATCGCATCGCTGGGTTTTTCTTGATGTTATTAATATCAAGTTTGACACCTTCCTTTTCATTGAAAAGACGGATAAACTCTAAGTTTTTCCTCGAAATCAGGATCGTCTTCGTGAATATTATTTGGTGGTTCTGTGTTCTGTTTTTATTTTTATGAAGTGGTTCACATACCCTTCAAATAAAAACCCCTTTTATTTAAACTACCAAACAATAATTCAGTTTTTCCCAAAAAGATTTCTTTAAATCTATTGCACTTCATTTACAGGGGCATGTGCACTTACAAATATCCATTTCGAGCATTATATCTTAACATATTTTACACAAAGTGGAAATATTAGTTTATTTTTGGTTTGCTCAGCGAAGACAGGTATGTATAAGTCATGTGGAGGAAGAATCTTAATAGTTTTTTGTCATTGAACCCATTCTTAATTGATTCAATGTCTGGTACTTTATCGTCGATTAGTTTTTCATAGAGACCACAAGAAAACTTTATTCGTTTCGGAACATAAGAATAAATTGATATATATTCTAAATACGTGATCTTCTGTCCTTTAGTTGGCAGATAGTAATGTACAAAGGGTTCAGTAAGACACCGAGCAATGAACTATCTATTATGAGTCTGTTGTTAACATCATTGCTACTGAATATAATCATCAATTTTTATGTTTTCATCAATATGGTCAGGATCTTGAATGATTTGGGCCTTTTGCTCCTTCCATTTACATTCCCAAACGCGAATGACATTAAATCCATTTTCTTTATACATTTTTTTATGTTTCATGGTGAGAGTATAAAGATCTACAGCGGATACGTCATGGATCATACCTCTTCCTTTATTACGGTCCTTATGTCCATGCTATGCACAACCATGGTACAGGAAAGCAGTTTTCATACCGTTCTTATGTCCAAACCCGTTAGGGTAGAGCCATCTGTTCTTAATTTTAAATACTTTCTCTCCACCGTTACAAGATTGCCTTATGTTTACATTGTGCAATTTTCCCTGGTACATAAGCCATCGAATCACTTCATAGGTGAAGGGTTTAGGGTTCTCTCGACTTAGAGTAGTAATTTTTCCTCAGGCTTAAACACATTTTTATAAATAGAGAAACATAAAGCAGTTAGCAAGACAATCTATATCGAATGCTTTAATAAAACTATCCCTGAACTTCTCAAAACACTTTCTTGGTATATAAACATCTTGAACACAGTAGTTTTCCCCTTCAAAAATATTGTATTCTTCATCTATAAATTTATTATAGTATTCTTCAAATTCTTGTCTTGCACTAACTGACATTTTTTTCTATTTCAAAGCATTTCTTACCTGGAATAGGGTCTTTATAATACAAAGTTTCTTCATTTAAAAATGCATACGGAAAGAAACCCTTGGAATTGTTTTTCTCACTAACACCCATTCATTTAAGCGTGTTTTTCACTGCACGTAGTGTAAATAATAAGGTATCCCTGAAGAATTATGGAATTATATTACCATTCGATCCCATTGAAATGATTTTATTTTCTCTTTTTATAGGATTACTGCTGATAGATTTTGAAAGGTGTGTCAATAATGATGCGTATACGAACTGGTGATCAAATTTTCCACCATTATGTTCTGTAACAATTACTTTTAACTTAGGGTTCTTGTTTGAAAAGTTCATTAGAAAATCAATGAAATTACAGAGTTACAGTAAAACATTTTTTTGTTTCAACAATTTTTTTTTCGCTTGCTTTTGAGAATAAAAAATATACCCGTCAAATTCCAATGATATCTAATCTCCAAATGCTATACGGTAAAATACCGTAAAGACATAAAGATGCAGGCGCAACACATGACAAACAAATATATTTCAGTTTCGGAAACAAATGTATAACGTAATTATAATGCAAATTATTTTTATTTTTATTATAAAACAGCCATTATAAATTAACAGTTAATACTTTCAGTTTCAATAATAATAATAATAATAATAATAAAATAATATAATAATAATAATTACATAATAATAATAATAATAATAATAATAATAATAATAATAATAATAATAATAATAATAACAATAACAATAACAATAACAATAACAATAACAATAACAATAACAATAACAATAATAATAATAATAAATAATAAATAATAATAATAATTAATTAATAATAAATAATAATATAATAATAATTAATAATAGCATTAAAAGAATCGGCTTATGAAATAAAAACAAAAGAATTTCTGACAAAATTAAAAGAACTAGATTTTATCATTTACGGGAATATATATATATATAATATATATATATATATATATATATATATTATATATATATATATATATATATATATATATATATATATATATATAATATATATATACTATATATATATTATATATATATATATATATAATATATATTATATATTATATTATATTTATATTTTATATATAATATTAATGTATATATATATGAGTGTGTATGTATGTCCTATTGTACATATATATATATATATATATTAATATATATATATATTAAATAATATATATATATAATATATTATATATATATATCATATATGATTCGACCGTCGTCATAAAATACACAAAAACTCAGAAAATTCACTTTTGAGACCTGTAATAATATATGTGCAGAACGGTTAACACACGAAATTGCCGAATATCTGAACAGCATTATTCTACCATATCTGAATAACTCTTTCATAGTTAAATCAATTAATGAAACATTCTGTATTTATCCAAACTTAAACTTTTTCTTTTTATATATTCGGCTCACTTGATGTAGAATCTTTGTCCATAAATGTACCGGTTCTTGATACGATTACCATATAATTAACGAAGTGTATCACTCAAATAAACTACCCCCCCCACAAGATATATCAGAACAACATATAGAGAACCTTTATTAATATTGTCTGCACCAAAACACACCTTAATTTAAAGAGAATAACATTATCTACAAACTGATGGGGTGTCCGATGGTCTCACCACTATGGACCTACATCTTGCTGACTTCTAATATGATATCAATCTGGAAAACAAAATACCTTCCTGAACAAACAACTTTAACCCGTATTTTACATAAGGTATGTCGACGACACCTCTCACTATTATTTTAAGGAACATAGATCATATCATCAGTTCATCAATTAAAATTCAGAAGTTGTTCAATGCTTCAAAATTCACATACGAAATTAGGTTAATTAATCAGCTATCATTGTTTTTTCAGACATCAAATCAATCGTTAATTATGACGGCTCATATACTCTACGGCAAGCATAGTCAAAACCACTGATAATGTTCTGTATATGAAACTATGGATCCTACTTCACCGACTATATTACAAAGAAATCTAATCGTAAAAAATTTTTAGTTTACAGAGCATACAAACCTATGTTCAACTTGGAAAAACTTTTGATGAAGATTTGCCGCATTAAGTAAAATTTATTAATATTCCTCATCATCCACAATATTCAGTTGAAATTATAAATAATAGAAAGACCCCTTACAAACTTATTATAATAACAGAAAGTAAAAATAATAAAGAAATTCGATAAATTTCTTCCTTTCAAACTTCCAATGCTTATTTGTCAAAAGGGAAAGAGAAGTAGCCTTGCGTAAAATAATTTTGATTCTCACCTAAAAACTAAAGACACATTCAAAAATTAAAGTCAGACTATAACATAAGTCCAAACAACTGTCATTTCCTTTAGCACAAGAGATGCTTGCCCGACAACCATCACGTTGAGTACCAATTTAACTGCCCTGAAGTTAGGACTGTACGAATCGACATAATATTGGTTACACGAAGAATAGATTTGTCGGACGGGCATATAATCCAACTCTTTTACAAGTCCCGCAAAATCTATTGAACATTTCAAATATGGCACATGGTCAAATCACAACTATTGTAATATTTCTTAAACACTTCACATACTTATACGGAATCGTGTTGAAGTCCAGAAACTTAAAATTGCGGAGACCTTCTACATTACAATTATATCATCTTACAGAAACATTAACATAAAATTTTATGTATTTATCAGTCAGAACTCAATATCATATGATTTACTTATATATCTATATATCAATTTAAAGATCATTCGCTTACAAAAAAAATGAATTCTTCTGAGATGTCTCAAGTACTAGAGACGGATACGCGTCTGGAAGATCTTGTAGAATATATCTTCTTCCTTCTCGCGGTATATTATGTTTCAAAGATATTTCTAAGAAATTAAATTTATGCTACAGAATAAATTATTTTAGAACGTGGAAATAAAATCAAAAACTTTTAAAAATAATAATAATAATAATAATAATAATAATAATAATAATAATAATAATAATAAGAGGTAATAACAACGCAAAATGATAACTAGCACGACAAAAATCCTCTTGACCAATTTAATAATAATAATAAATAATAATAATTAATAATAACTAATAATAATAATATAATAATAATAATAATAATAATCATAATATTAAGATTAATAATAACAATAATAATAATAATAACTAATTAAATAAATAAATTAGTAAAATAAACTTTTCGACTCCGTCTTAACTCAAACAGAAATTTTACAGGAATCTCGACTCTACTCCGACTCCGACTCCACTTACACAGGAATCTTCGACTCCGACTTCCGACTCCGACTCCACTTGCACAGAGTTTTCGGACTCCGACTCCGACTCCGATCCGATGAAAATTGCACGACTTCACGACTCCGACTCCACGACTCCGGATCTTCCACGACTCCGACTCCGGGACTCCGCAGCCGCTTTTGATATATATATATATATATCACAAATCATAAATATTATAATATATATATATATATATATTATATATTATTATATATATATATATATATATATATATATATATATATATATATATATATATATATATATATATATATATATATAATATATATATATAAATATATATATATATATATATATATATATATATATATATATATATATTACATACCATTTCAATTGATTTGGCGATAATGATTATTTGATGGACACTTTTTACAGAATTGTATTGAACACATCCCGATACATTCTGAAAAAAACAAAATCACTTTTTTTTAGACATATGAATAAATCATTTACTAGTCATTTTAATTTGATAATGTATTTAATTATTTTAAGTAAGTTATTAATTATTGATCAGATGTGTTACAAGTTACAACATAATTTTAAAGTAATTAAATTTTTTTCTGAATAGTCGTAAAAATTTTTTTCAAAGATAGTGCAGGATCTAACGAATGTTTCTTAAAGTGTTGTTCCTACGAGTTGTTGAGTAAGAATGAGCCGTAGAGTGACAATTCAATTTATATACAACTCCGACCCAAAATCTTTGCAGTAATGCCAAATTTCCTCTGAATGCGCTATTGCCAAACCTTTGAACTAAATCGCAATTAAACTTGCTCATTACAGTTATTCTGACCGTGATGTGATCTACTGAGCATGAGCATTGTGCAAGGCTCACATCAACAAACCTGTGGAGACACGTCTCTCCCACTCTTTCTGTCTCTGTCTAGATTTGATGTGTTTGTCAGTTGCTACTCGGCTTTCCACGCGAGATCACCTCGTTGCAGTGCTAGTCTAATAAATAGCTACAGTGTAGTAGCAAATCAAGCAATAGTGTAGTGAGTGACTGAAACATATTTTCTATATTTCAGTGTTTTTTTTTTCTTTGTGAATTTGCTTTGTTAGTGGTTGTGAAGAATGTGAGATGCGACTCAGAAAAAGGTGTTGATTACATTGACAGGAAATGCGCATCGTTGTCCTATTTTCGGCTTGCCTAAAGAACTAAACGGAACAAACCTACCAACATATGAGAACGTGCTACTAAGTTGCTTTAAAGAAAGCTATAAAAAAAATTTCTCATCGCATTCAAAGGAAAAAGTAGCATTTTCAACAATAGCCGATAGGGTTGCTACTCAAATATATTGTAAAGCCTTCATTGCAGTGATGACTCGTACAAGGGTTGTGCAAAAGATAAGAGCCAACCATGATGCATAATTATAGTTTATGAAAATCGTATTACCGAGACCAGGGAAAAGAGAATTTTAAGAAAAAAAGAAGAATTCGTGGCTGAAGCGAAATCAAATCTATTTGATATTGCAGCTTGTAAGTGTGCGATAACACATTCTTGTGTATGTGGGGAAAAAGATATATTTTAAATCATATGCTTCATTTTGAATTCGCTCATTAGGGCTGAAATTTTCGAACTTTCGTGATAAATCGAGGTTTTAACGTTTTACAAATATACGCAGTATGTTACTAAATCTAATGAATGAGATAACCATCGCGTGTTATTTATGTTCATGGAAACTATTCGAAAATCTCCGCACGAAAGATGTGAAACTGATTTGTTTTCAGTTCCTTTTACATCTAAAATGAGGTTGAAATTACCGTCTACTGGATTACTTAGTGATAGATTTGGTGTTTCTGATAGAGCTACAGCTGCTATCGCTTCCAGCGTTTTGCATGATCTTGGAATGATTTCTGAAAAAGATACGTCGCTAGTGATCGATAAAAGCAAGATAAGAAGAGAAAAACAGAAGACACGACAGGCTATAGGACAATATATGGACCGGCCCATAGTAACAAAAGGAATATACTTTGATGGTAGAAAAGATAATACTATCTTTCAAGAAAAAATAGGATCTAAAATATACCGAAAAGTAAGAAAAGAGGAGCACATTAGCGTGATTCGTGAGCCTGGTGGGCAATATGTCGGTCATGTCACACCGGCGAGTGGAATCGATAGTGAAATAGCCAAATGCCTCCATGGGCACCTGGAGGATAATGGTATTGATATTAACGAACTGTAAGCTATTGGTTGTGGTGGCACAGCAACAAACACAGGGTATAAAAATGGTGTTATCCGCAATATAGAGGTTAAAATTCAGCGCCTATTGCAGTGGTTCATTTGCTTACTTCACTTCAACGGGCTAACATTCAGATATTTATTTGGATACTTGGACGGAGAGACGACAGGACCAGCGTCATTCTCTGGGAAAATTGACAAACAACTGCCTGATTGTGAGAAATTACCCATTATAAATTTCGAAGCAATTCAATTAGATGAAATCAATGGAAATAAAACTGATCTTAATAAAGACCAACAGTACGTTCTGGATATTTTCAGAGCAATCCAGACAAGACAATGTACTCCAAATCTGGCTGTAAAAGATCCTGGAGTTCTCAGTCACTCCCGATGGCTGACATGTGCAAACCAGGTCTTATGGGTTCATTTCCCAATGATATCCTACAAACAACCTCAAGATGCTTGTAAACTACATTGTGAAGACATATGCCCCTGTCTGATTTGACATTAAGAGATATCAGTCAGTGAAATATAGTCCTAAATATATCTTTAAGGTTGTTCAAACAACGAAATATTTGCCATACGACATTAAAAGAATCATCAATCCTGTGATTGAGAGAAACGCGTTCTTCTGTCACCCAGAGAACATGTTGTTGGCTATGATAGTGGATGAGAGACAACACATACGAGAGTTGGATTACAGGAAAATACTAAAGGCAAGAACTCAAAATCCGAAGGGGAAGTCTGTTAGAACTTTTACGACTCCCTCAATAAATTTTGATGCCACGGACTACAGTGAGCTGATAGATTGGACAAAATATAAGCTGCCACCCCCTCCAATGATGGAAAGCTTGACAACAGAGACTATTTCGTCAGTTCTGCAAAATAAAACTAAGCCTTAATTTGATTTTTTAAATTATCCTTGCCATACCTAAGCTGTTGAAAGATGAATCAAACTTATTACATGGTCTGCAGAAAAGTGTGAGGACAAGAAAAGAGAGATGGTTGCATTAGAGAAACTTTGCTCTTAAGTTCCACAATACCAAAATTTGAACAAAAATATGAATTTAAGGCAATATCCTTGACTAAATCAACATAATTTAAACACACTTTAATTGGTTGAATGGTTGTGCAGGTTGTGGGTGGAACTCGAATTTCAGCCAACTCCTCGTGGTGAGTTCTGGCTCATTTCAAAAAAAAGTTGTGGAATGGGGGAAGAGCTGCAAAATGATGAACTCTTATCAAAACAGAATGTGTAAAATCACATATCATTAAGAAGATGGCCTTTTATATTTTAAAATTTCATAGTGCGTCTATTTGCAAAACTGTAAAAACTCAAATTTTTCACCAAAATTCTAAAACTTTAGGCCTTTGGCGTGAACTCAAAATGAAGCACATAAATTTTAAATATCATTTACTGTTATCAGGCAACTAAATTAAAGAACTTAGACGCTATTATAAGCCAAAAAAACGTTACCTGCATATTTTGAGTGTGAAGGTAAAATTTGGTGTTTTTTTTGTCATTTTTTCGGAACCTTAGGCCCTTTGTACGAACTGAAGATAAAAAATATAATTTTTTTATTAATGTTTAATTGATTTGCAAAAAAATACAGAACTTTTTCACTTTATTAGAATTCTATACTCGAAAAAATTGATTTTTTCGACCCTCACTTATATATATATATATATATATATATATATATATATATATATATATATATATATATATATATATATATATATATATATATATATATATATATATATATATATATATATATATATATATATATATATGTATATATATATATATATAGGTATATATTAGAGATGTATGCGACATCCGCATCCGCATGACATCCGCATTAAAATTGAAATCTGCATCCGCATCCGCAACCAAATCTCTGGAAACATCCGCATCCTCATTCGCATTCCACACTTCATCAGCATCCGCATCCGCACTTTTTGTTATGAGGATGCGAATGTGATATATAGGTATATATATATATATATATATATATATATATATATATATATATATATATATATATATATATATATATATATATATATATATATTTTTTATATATTTATATATATATATATATATATATATATATATATATATATATATATATATATATATATTTTTTTTATATTTTTTATATATATATATATATATATATATATATATATATATATATATATATATATATATATATATATATATATATATATATATATATATATTTCTGCAGTTTCCATATACTTCAATAAAATAGTTTTTTTTCTTTAATTTTATCTTTATTTGTTTGTAATGGAAAGGTGATTTTGTTTTAAAATTTATAAAGCAATTCAAATAATCATATTTTTAATTTTATTAAGAAATTTACTCTAAAGAATAACGGGAAGATATATTTCGTGAAAAATGACAACTTACAACATAAAGCGTTCGTAACTAACTTGTAACTTTCCACTCAGATTTTAAAGTCAGTCTTGTGTTGTCTGCTTTCACGTACAGATTATTGAGTATATTTAAGTGTCTTAAATTTTATTGGAAAGTTGTTTTTTTAGTGGTTATAATTTTATTAAATTATAACTTCAAAAATAAGTCCTGTGTGGAAATATTTCACTGAAAAGCAAAATGATAGTGCAAAGTGCTTTATTTGCCAAAAAAAAAAAATCTTACTCAAGGAAGGGCCGTGGAACAACATCTCTAAAAAATCACTTGAGGTCGATGCACAATGAAGAATTTAAAATCCTGACGGAGGAAGAAATAAAGGAAAAGGAAATGGTAAAAAAAAAGAAAAGAGAAAACACCTTTACAGCAAGTGAAACCCCGATATGAAGCAAAGAAATGTTGAAGAGTATTTTCATCCTTCGAAATGTTGGAGTCCAACTGACGTGAAATCAAAGAGAGTTGATAAGCGTATTGCAGAAATGATAGTAACGGACAATTTGCTATTTAATTTTGTTGAACATCTTGGATTTATTAGGTTAATGACTGTAACAGCACCACAATATCGATTAAATCAATGAAATTTTTATTCATCGCTTATTTGTGACGACATGTATGAAACTGTTTTCAAAAAAAGAAAGGAAATGATAGATGAATATAAACAGAACACTCTCGGTTATCATCGACATCAGATATATGTTCAGACACTTCAGCTTCTTGTTTCTCTATTGAGCTTAACTGCTTATGCTATAAATAATGATTTTTAGAGAATAAATCTTGTGTTAGATGCAATACCATTGGAAGAATGACACACGGGAGAATTCATTTCTACAAAATTTTATGAGAACTTGAAAAAATGAACATATCCCGGGCAGATGTTCATTGTGTAATGCGTGACTCTGGTACAAATATGAAAAAGCTTTTTTTCATTCTAGTGTTAATAATTTAGACTGTGCTGTTCATAAGATCCAGTTAGCAGTTAGAAAAGGGTTAGAGTCACAAAAGGAAGTATCCGACATTAAAGCCACTTGTCGGAATATTGCTTCTCCCTTCAATCATTCAACTATGTCACAAAACGAATTAAAACAGATTCAAGAAAGACTGAATAAGCCAATATTAGGGGTTGTTCATGATATTTCTAGACGGTGGAATAGTACATTGCATATGCTGATAAGGGCCAAGGAATTAAAAGGAGGACTTTGCTTATATGCTGCTAACACAGCAAAAATTACTTTGCTTAGTAATAGGGAGTGGGCAATATTATCAGGCTGTGTAAAAATTTTGGAGCCTTTTGAAGACATGACAAAGAAATTCAGTGAATCGACTTCACCTACTGGTGACATCATACCTCAAATAGTGGGCCTTAAAGTTAATCTTGCATCAAATTTTGCTACAGAGGTTTCTCATGTAAATGAACCCTCATCCTCCTCTAATGAATGCTCCGAAGAGCAAAGAGAAATAATAAATATTATGACTGAAATTATAAAAGATGAAATTAACAGTAGATTTATGGAAATTGAAACAGATGATATGTACACTATTGCAACCTATTTTGACCCTAGATATAAAGGAAAGCTTTTTTCTTCTAGCCAAATAACGGAGCAAGTAAAATTATTCATTGCTAAACTTTGTGTAAAGTTTACCTATGAAAATAAAGGTGGCATCGAAGAGCCACAAATAAAGCGAAAAAAATGGGAGGATCACCAACCCTAAGTGCTGCAAGCAAATCATTAAGGCAGACAATTAGCATAATTCTTGACTCCAGTAGTGATGATGAAGATGTGACTGATAATGAACCAGTGACAGAAATAAAAAAATATCATAAAGAAAAGAGGTTAAGCGAGAAGGAAAACAATATGAAGTAGTGGAAAGAAAAAGGAAAAGAATATCCAACTTTAGTGAAAATTGCTCGTATTTATCTTAGTTGCCCTCCGAGCAGTATTGCAAGTGAACAGTTATTTAGCCTAGCTGTCTCATTGATGAAACATGAGAAGTGTATGCGACTTCTGAGCGATAAATTAGAAAACTTTATTTTTGAAGCATAATTTATCATATAAATTTTGAGTATTAGAAATTATGACTTCAAAGTTAAGAGCATAATTTTTGTAAAATACTTTCTGATATGTGGAGGTTGGTGAAAGTGGATGGTGGGATGCAAAGCGAGTTGGGTCCTCGTCCCGCATCCTGGAAACTTTCAACTCATAGAAAGGCCAAAACTAGTTTAAGAAAGAAAGAGCATATATATATATATATATATATAAAGAGAGATATATATATATATATATATATATATATATATATATATATATATATATATATATATATATATATATATATATATATAATTTTAAAGCATATTCAGACAGACTAGATCTATGTGGGATGTGACATTAACATTCATCTGCATCTGCGGATGTAAAAATTCTGGACATCTCGCAATACATTCAGATTTATGGATGTCAAAATTTGACATCTGATGCATCATATATATATAGAGAGGAGATATATATATATATATATATATATATATATATATATATATATATATATATATATATATATATATATATATATGGAGCATATATGAAAGCAAGTATATATATATATATATATACATATATATATATGAGATAGAAAAGGAAAATATTTTAAATATTTAGCCAATTTTATTAAATAAAGCTTTTGACAAAACTCATTGATTGCAAGTTAATTTATTTGATTTTTCTCATTAAAAAAAATTAAAACATTTATTATTATTTTTATAAACTTGAACTTAAAAAATTAATTTTCATTTGTTCTTGTCACGAGAAATTATTAGCATCTTTTATTAAGGAATTATACATATATATATATATATATTGAAGTTATGCACGAAAAACGCGGTGCTGTTTCAATGATAAATGCGAAACGGTTAAACACCCCAAATCGGATTTGAACCAGCTGGCCAACAG
>JABUQX010085673.1:0-5000 GCA_015478945.1 Trachelipus rathkii
TAATATTTAAAGATTTAATTATTATTATTATTATTATTATTATTATTATTATTATTATTATAATTATGTATTATTATTATTATATTTATTATTATCTATTATTATTTTATTATTATTATTATTATTATTATTATTATTTTTTATTATTAATATTATTATTATTATTATTTTATTATTCTTATTTTATTATTATTTATTATTATTATTATTCATTAATTATTATTATTATTATTATTATTTTTGTATTTTAAGTTATTTGTGACACAAAAATGACTGTTAGTTTTATTATTATTATTACTATTATTATTATTATTATTATTATTATTATTATTATTATTATTTATTATTATTATTATTATTCAGATTATTATATATATTATATTATGATTATTATTATTATTTATTATTATTATATTGTATATTTATCGATGTAAGTGTGGTCTTATGTTATAGATAGTTGTGTGTGGTCTTGTGTGGTGTTGGGATGTTTGCGGGGCGGATTGTACTGATTGAGTTGTAGTTTGTATTTTGATCGTTAGTATGTATCAGATGGGTTCTAATAGTTATTTGATATATTTGTGTTCGTCTGGATGTGTGGTATATTATTTTATTATTATGTATTGTATTTCTTGTAGTATCTCTCTATTAATTGATATTTTGTGTTGTTTGATGTGGTTATGATGTAACTTAAGGTATGATTGATTATTATTATTATTAGGTGTGAGGTGATATGTGGTGGAATCCAGCAGCGATTGTGGACTATGTGACGGTGGGTAGAGTTTTGGTTGGTTGTTTAAATTGTTTATTTGAGATATTACTTTTTGTATAGGTTTTTGTCTAAAATTACTTCATGCCTTGTCAATCCCAAAATAGTCTGGTGGGTAATCTTATATATATACTTTACGATTTTGCTTTTCACATTGGTCACGTTAGGTATTTGTTTTTCCAACTTTTTTCCCCAAAAAAAATATAGATTTCTTGATTGTTGTGGTGAGAGTGTGTGGCGTATGTTGGGTTACTCTTTGTGAGTCTGTTCGTGGGATATGGAAGTTTTATAGCTGGATACTTGCGGGTTGACTCGCAGAGTTATCGCGGAGAAGAATGTGACGTGATTGATAGAGATATCGGGCGTTATATTGATAGATAGTCGAGAGAAAAGGAAAAAAAAAACTTTTTTGGAAATATTTTTTCAAGTTTTTGGGGATTGCAATAGTCGAAGTGTGGTGGTCGGATGATGGGATATATGATGTGAGATCCCGTCAAGTGGGAGTGTACATTGATGGTTATGAACTGTGGGTCGTTATGTCTGTTGTCTGCGTGATGAGTGTCTTTGGTCCCGATTATGAATATGTGGTGCGTTGTGGTTTGTGGGTGCTTTTTTCTTTGATTCGGTGGCTTGTTTAGTTAGAGGGTTGTTTGGTATGAATATTTTTTTTTTTTATCTTTTATTTTCTTTGAAAAGATGGAGTGGGATAAGGATTTCGTTTTTCGGTTTTGAAAATTAGTTTAGTTTGGTTTTTTATTTAGTTTTTTTTTTATTATTCTTCTTTTTATTGCATTAGGGTATTACCTGATTTTGGAAAGTTTTAATTTGAAACAAAAGATAAAATAAAATAAAAATTATCTTGATAGTTATTCGGGATAATAAGAAAACTTCTCTGGAAATAAAAAATAAAAAAAAATTCTCAAAAATTATATTTTGTGGAAAGGATCTTTTTTGTATAATATGTCCAAAAGTGAGATAAATTTTCGGCAAAACCTAAAAAAAATTTCCCGCACTATACCCACCCACTTCTATCCTACTTATATAAAAATAATATAAAAATTTTAAATATCTAACAAAGCAACTCCTAACACACACACACATACACACACACATACACACACATACACACACATGCATGCCATATATATATTGTAATATATATATATATATATATATATATATATATTTATATATAATATATATATATATTATATATATATATATATATATTATATAATATATATATATATATATATAATATAATATATATACTATATATATTATTATATATTATATATATTATATATATATATATATATATATATATATATATATATATATATATATATATATATATATATTATATATACTTTATATTATCTATTATATAATATATATATATATAATATTATATTATATATATATATATATATATATATATATATATATATATATATATATATATATATATATATATAATCTTTCCTTTCTTTTTTTCTTTTTCTCTCCAGGAAGGATTTTTTCATCCTGGTAGCCGCGGCAGCCGTCTTTTCCAGACATCCTCTGCTGCACTTTATTCCTCTTCTCTTTAGCACTCTCATTTTATTTTTGGTAGCTGACATCTTTCCAGAGAGTTCCCTCCACCGACTCCGCCCATTCTCTTCTTCGGTCTTCCCCTTGGTCTTCTGCCCCTCTGGTGTCCATTCCCATCTTCTTCTTTCGGCATTCTGTCCTGCTCCATCCTCTCCAGATGTCCCACCATCTCAATCTCCCACATCCATCTTCAGTATCATCTTCTTCACACCTATATATCTTCTCTAATTACTTCATTCATTATTCTGTCTCTCCTACTCTTTTCAATCCATAGTTTTTAATACCCTCATCTCCGCCGTTGTATTCTACTCTCCTCTCTTCTTGTTGTTGTCCATTGTCCATGTTTCCGCTCCGAACAGCAGTGTCGGAGTCAGTATACTGTAAAATCACTTTTGTTAACCTCTATGTTGTGTGTTGGGCGTTGTGATGTTTGGTTGTGGTTGGCAGTGTGGTTTCAATCGTGGTTGGTTGAGTTAGGTTGTGGTGTTCGCGCTTTCATGAGATATCGGTAATCCATTACTTGTTTGCATTCGTCGCGTAATCTCTCCTCCACTTCTTCCCCTTCTGTTAAAACATCTTCCGAACTATTGCAGGTATTTACGCTTCACCTCCTCCCTCTCACCACCATCCTCATCCCCCTCATTTCCTCCAGTTATTGTTAATATCTCTGTTCTTCTGTACGTTCCAAATACCTCATCCTGCTTCCCTCAATCCTTCCGTAACCAACTCCACCACCTCTTCGAATCGTCTTCCTCTCTCTCCGCTCCAACATGCCAGATCATCCGCTATGCCATTATGTCCCTTCAAATTCTTCCCAGTCTCTCCCTCACTTTTCTTATCACCACGTCTAAATATAATATAAACAACAAGTGGAGAACACTCCCTGCTTCACTCTGTTTTCCACTTCAAACCATCTATCGTTCTCCCACCCAGTTCTAACATTACAACTGCATTTCTAATACATACTTTCTATTGCCTTCTTAAATTACCCCTCACTCCATAATTCCTCTCCATAGTTCTCCAGAGCTTTTTCCTTGGCACCGAATCAAATGCCTTTTGCAGGTCGATGAACGCTACAAAGAATCTCTTGCCATATTCCAGTATCTTCTCCGAGACCATTCTTAGTGTGAATAAAAGGTCCGTCGTTCCTCTTCCTCTTCTATACCCGTACTGTTCTTCTCCGAGCCTCGGCTCTACCTTCTCTCTCAGCCTCCTCTCCAATATTCTTTCGTATATTTTCGCCAGATGGTCCATCAGTGAAATACCTCTATAATTTTTACAGCTTCCTGCATCTCCTTTCCCTTAATATATCGGAATTATAATTCCTTGCCCCCACCTTTCCGGCACCTTTCCCTCTCTCCATCACTTGTTCATCAAACTGATGATTCTCCCTCTCAGCTCCTCTCCATCCCTCCACCACCAACTCCACAGCTACTCCATCCTCTCCTGGGGCTTTCCCTTCTTCATCCTTTTTATAGCCTCCTCAAATTCTCTACCGTTTTCTCTCCGCCTTCCTCCTCCTCTTCCTCTCCCTCGTCTGATATATAATATTTACTATATATATATATATATATATATATATACTATATATATATATACTATATATATATATATATATATATATATATATATATATAATAAATAATATATATATATATATATATATAATATATATAATATATATATATATCTTATATATATTATTATATATATATATATTTATATATATATATATATATATTATATATAATATATATTATATATATATATATTATATATATATATATATATTATATTTATAATATATATATATATATATATTATATATATATATATATTATATTACATATATCATATATATATATATATATATATATATATATATATAATATATATTATATATATATATATATATTATATTATTATATTATATATTATATATTATATATATATTAAATATTATATATATATATATATATATATATTATAATATATATATATATTTATTATATATATATCTATATATAATATTATATATATAATATAATTATATACTATATATTATATATATATATAATATAAGCATACTTTGTGTTTTCTAGTGTTCCTGTGTGAGAGCTTGCAATATATACAAATCTTCTTTTTGTTGTTGATTGTGTGTTTCTGTTTTTGTTTTTGGTGTGGTAGATTGTAAGAGTGTGATAGAGAAAGTAAAGTGTGTGTTAGTGAGTGTGACTAGTCACGTGGGTGAGGGTTGGGTGTGATCTGGGGTGTTATTTAGATACAGTTTGTGTCTTGGTGCGTTTGTTCTCTGTTGTGAGTGGTGGTGAAGTTTGTGGAGCCAGTCTGTTTGTGTGTGTCGTACGTGGGTGTTCACATCGGCTGCATATTTGGTTTTGGTCACTTTTGGTGGCTTGGGGGGGCGGGGGGCATGTGGGGGCTGTTGGTGTGTGGGTTTGTGTTTTGTGGGGGTGCGTGAGTGTCTGGTTTGTTGGGTGGGTGGGGGTTCAAACACACACACACACACACCACACACACACACACACACACCACACACGCGCGCGCGCACAGACATACACACACACACACACCACCCCTCAAAATACACTTCCATATATATACCTTGCTTTTAATCTCAGTC
>JABUQX010085673.1:7500-15000 GCA_015478945.1 Trachelipus rathkii
GGAATATCTTCCTAAATTGCAGTATCGTGGAAAGAAGAGGTTTAAATTAGTATATATGCGGTGAAAGATGAGAAAGAAGATTCAAATAAGTAGTTATTTTCCGGCGAAGGGGGGGGGGTTATCATACGATGAGAGGGGGGGTTATCCGCTTTGGTTGAGAATAATAACAGTTACCTTTCCCCCTCCCTTTCACCCTTCCCCCCTCCTTTTGCGTTCAGATATAATAAGTACTGTAGATATTTTCCGCGGGGTTTTTCTTTTTCTTACTCTGAGAATTGGGGGAGGGTTGAGAATGAGAACAGTTGTCTCCCCCTCTTCCCCACCTTACTTGTGGCTGCTTTTAATAGAATCAGAAGGAGCAGTTTTCATATTCTTGACAGTAAAGTTGAATGATGGAAGAAATTGCTTCAAAAATTATCATACGTTAATTAATTAATATTTGTAATCTTTATTTTAATGATTTAAAGATGTATAATATATAAGAATTATATTATGGTACCAACATATGTAGTTTATGTACCATATGATTATGATATATATATATATATATAATAATATATATTATATTATACTATATTATATATAAATATATAAAAAATATATTATATATATATATATATATATATCAACTATTAATTATAGAAGGTCTTGCAATTTTTAACGATTAAAAACTCATTTCGTTCTAATTATTCCATTAAAAAGGAAAGAACCTAGCCTAACATAGCCTAACATAACGTAACGTAACGTAACCTAACCTGACCTAACATAAACTTAACCTAATACATCAATACTTTACTACCTATGTATACTAGCATAATACTATTAAAATATCTTAAAATTTTTAATCAAAAACATTAAAAGCATAGAAAGCCTAAAGGAGTTCTGTCATCCCTTATAGCTACATCACGACTTTGTTGTTGTTTGTAATATATTCATTCCCATATTGTGGGGCATACATCAATTATTATTCATGTTTCTCTCAAGAAAAAGGCAGAGTTCGTCAGTCTAACATTACACACGTTATTTCCCTTGGGATAATATGGGAAGAAAAACAGTAATATATAATATATATATATATATATATATAATATATAGATAATAATATATATAATAATATATATTATATATATAGTATATATATACACTATATAATAATGTTTAAATATAATAACATAAATATATATATATATATTATATATAATATATATAATAAAAAAAAAAGAATATATATATTCATATATATAGAGAGAGAGAGAGAGAGAGAGAGAGAGAGAGAGAGAGAGAGAGAGAAAGAAAAATATATCCCCCTAGAGGATGACATGTTACGTTGTTATGAGTAATATTTTTAATGTTCTTTTTTGACAAGGCCTGAAGGAAATTACAGTTCCAAAGCACTTACCCGAGTTTTTAAATTTTATTACCCATCTGGAAATATAATAATATATATATTATATTAGTATACTATATGATTATAATATATACTATTATCTATATATATATATATATTATATATATATATATATATAGTGTAATTCCTCTACATAAATAAAGGACAACAAAGGCTTTAAGTTAATGGAAAAAATGAGATTGTCCGAAGGAATACTAATTTGGAAAGCCAAGAACTTATATATAATATATATAATATATATAATTAAAAATATATAACAATAATACCCAATATATATATATATATAATATATCAATATACCGTCTCTATTATATATATACTTCATAGGCCGACTCCTGCACTCGCTGCTACTTCGTTGCTCAGCACGAGTTACATTTTAAAAGACTATCTATTTTTTTGCGCGATTTTATAATGCTACCATAATCATTTCTCTTATTTTTGCTAACAAGTTGTCAATATATAATTAAAATTATCTTAGATATTTAAATTATAAGATATGCAAAATTGAAAAGAACAAGGGAAAATAGCCGCTCTTTAAATAACGCTTTTAACACATTAAAATAGACTAAATCCAATCCTAGCAACTGGCAAGGGGCGGGGGGGGGGGGGAATTAAATTTATTTTTCAAATATTAAATATATGAAATTTAGAGTATAAGAGATTATTTTCTTAAAACCTTATGTTATAAATTAACCAGCATGTTAAAATACTTATACTATAATAAAGTAAGATTATTTTTTGTTTTACGAAAAAAATGTGAATTTGTTGATACAACATACAAAAATATTTAATTAAAAATACTTAAAATTATAAAGAAAATAAAAAGTAGCTTGAAATATTATTAAATTAAAGTTAGTCATTAGAAATTAACAATAAAAAACGGTCCCCCCCCCCAAAAAAACATAATTAAATGGACTAACTCAAGTATTTAATTCATATATAAAATATATATATATAAATATATAAGATATAGATATATATAACTAATAATACTTATTATATATATATATATATAATATAAATATATATATATATATATATAATATATTACTATATATATATATACTCGGCTATTATATATATAGTATATATATATATATATAATAATAGTAATATAATATAGTATATATAAATATATCTTATATATATAATATATATATATATATATATATATTACCATATATATAATACTATATACAGATTAAATAAAGATTATAATAATAACTAAGATTAATAATAGAATAATAATATAATATTAATACTATATATATAATATAGTTTATATGAGGATTATTTAATATAAAATCAACCAAATACCTTATTATTTTTTTTACTCAAAAAATTCTTCATTTCCTCTATAGTATATAGTCTATCAAACTCGCTTCATCTATATTATACTATATATATTACTATCATCCTACCACTAAGTATACCTCATCTATATAGCGCACATATGCAGTTATATACGTACGTATATATATATATATTATAAGATGAAGAGAGAGATGAGGAATTCGAGAAACCACAGAACCATACTGAGATCTCAGTATGTAGAGAGACGATAGCTAACGAGTTAGTAAAAATGTCTTGGATCGCCACTTACATCATAATACTATATATAAATAAGTTTATATATATAGTTATTAATATATAATAATATATATATATCTACTCTATATATAAATTAATACTTAATAGTATATATATTAATTTATAAATAATAACTAAAATAATATATATATTATATATATATATATATATATATATTAATTCACTAACTCATAGGTTAGTTTTTATAGCTCTAAACCGATAACAGCTAAAACAAAATTAGCGGAACAAAGATAACCGCTAATAGCTAACTTTTATTATATGAATTTAACTTCGATTTAGGGTTTTGGCAATAAAAGCCCTTAAAAAGAGCTGAAAATTAAAATTTACAGTGCACGATTTTCAAAAATGTATCGTTTAACAAATCAGACAAATAAATAAACATAAATAATAATAAATAAAATAAATAATAAATAAATAAATAAATAAATAATAAATAAATCAATAATAAATAAAAATACATAATTAATAAATAAACATTTGATATTAAATACTAGTTTATATTTCACGCGTTGTTTATTTCCAGTATAAAATGTATTAAACAAATCATATATATATTTTAAGAAATAAAAATACACATGAAAAATTAATAAGGATCAATTAATGGGTATATATAATATATATATATATATAATACTATACATACTAATTATATATAATTATAATATATATATATTAACATAATTTAATAATATAATATATACTATACTATATATATTCATATAATATATATATAGTATATATACTTCAGTTGGCGTCGGCTTTTTCTCTATCGCTTCGGCATGATGCTGGCTGTCTTTCATGACCATCAATCCTGACAGGGCAGTTTCTTCGGCACTCTATATGTGCTTATATAGAGTCACTTGTAGCATTGGATGGGATGCCTTGTGTTAGATGAACAGGTTAATCAATATGGATGTCAGTCAAGACCTCCTTCAAGCCGGTGTCCAGAGAAGTCTTCACCAAGCTCCGTCTTGGAACTAATGATCTCATGGCTTATTTGCTTTTTAAAAAATTTACTTCATTGTAGGTTTACAAACTATTTACGTGAACTTTGAGTTGAAATACTGTTACATTTTCATTACGTTACGTTAAATTGTTACATCTACTATTACATAATGTTACTGTTATTGTTACATTATATATTTTCTTAGTATATTATCAAAGATGCTGCTTGTCCCAAATGTGATGCTATTCAAATTTTCAGAATAAGGACTAGGCCTCTCAAAAGTTTTTTTATCAGACCGTTTTAGGCCAGCTCACACCGGCTAATGTATGATATGTAGAGTTAGCTAACTTAAAGTTAGCTGAAATTAATTAGTTTGGTAGCGATTTTCGGTGTTAGCAAAAAGCTCTTTGCTAACAAAAGAGATAGCTTCACTAATAATTAGCGATTAGTATACTAGTGAATGGTGCCCACACACCACACACTACTACCACACACATCACACACACATACTACTATAATAAATTAATATCATATAGCTATATATATGTATATATACATTATATATATATAATACTACATCATATATATTATATATTATATATATATATAGATATATAACAGCTAAAGGAAAATAAATTAACATTTTTGATTTCATGAAGTAATTTTCATCGATCGAAAACCTAAAAAAAAAGTTTATTTTATCTCAAATTTATAACTATACCACCTTAAATATTAGTATAAATCTTAGATCTGGCTACACTCAAAAAAGTCTTCAAATTCTGAAAAAGTACGAAAAAAAAATTGATAAATAATTGTTTCTTTATTACAGTATTTTTACAACTGTGAACTTCATTTTGTTCCTTTTTATAGGGGTTCAAGACTGAGACGGAGGACGGAGGGACAGGGGGGACGAAAAGTCCCCCGTCGTCCCCCGGTAGGTCGATAAACCCCGCCTCTGTCCATCTTTGTGGTTTACCCTGGGATTATCTTAAGCCTGAACAAAAATGGAAATTTAGGTAACTTTGACGATATCTCTCCGAGTGCTAGAGCTCCTTCTTTCTTCTCAAACTAAATGATCATTATACATACAAATTCATTCCAACAAATTTTAACAATTTTAAATTTTTCAAAACGCATATTTTTTTTTTAATTCTGCATGTGCAACTAAGATCATACTAATCGGAACAATCATTTTTCCTGTAGCTTCCTATAGATTTGAGATTTGGACGGTTATAAAGAGTGATATGGAATCTGATACTTGGATTAATATGGTGCTATGCGATAGGTATATAGATATATATATACTATACTATTAACATATAATATATATATATATATAATATTTATAATATACTAACTATATATATATAATATATATATTAGAGTAGTATAATGTTTGGGTTAATTAATTTTAGCAATAAAGTAAACGATTTGATATCATGAAATCACATATAATTATCTATAATAATAATATTATATTATATATATCATATAATATATATAATATTACATATAAAATAGCCTGTTAGCTCTATATAAATCAAAAATAAATAATATATATATAATAAATATATATACTATATATATATAATATATATATTATATATATGTATATATATATACTATCTATATATCTCTAATATATATATATTAGTATATATACTATCATATTATATATTATATTATATATTAATATATATATATAATATATTAATATCCCTTCTACCTATCCGCAATCATCTACAGTAGCCATATATATATATAGATATATATATATATATATTTATTTATTTATTATTATTTATTGATTATAATTATATATATATATATATATATATACATATATATATATATTAATAATAGATATATATATATATATATATATAATAAATAATTATAATAATATATATATAACTATATAATATAATATATATGGTGTGTGTGTGTGTGTGTGTGTGGTGTGTGTGTGTGTTGTGTTTTTGCAGTGTGCGTAGCAATATAATAAACTAATTTCATATCAATATTTGATCACCAATAAGAGGATTAGCAAAACTGTTATTTGCATTAAGTTTTATGTGTTCCGAATCTGTGTTTTTGTTTCCAGTAATTGCAACGAAAAGGCGAAATAAAATATTCAAATTTTTTGGCTTATTTTGAGAAGAGATTTTGAAGGTTAGAAATTATTCGATATATTCTTGTTGTTTTCTTGTGTACTTTTATGAGGTGGTTGGTGGATGGGGGGTAGGGTTTGGTGATTCATCATTGTGGTGCGGTGCAGTGCGGTGCGGGATGTTTCGGAGCACAATGTCAGGTGGTCCAATGTTCTGTTTTTTGCTCTTGTCAAGGTGCATTTCGCTGTAATTGTTTTTGATCTTGGCACGGTGCGGTTCAAAGAGATGAAGGGTAGTGTTGTGTAGTGCTGGTGTACAACCGCCATCATGTGCGTTGCGTTGCGTTGCGTTGCGTTGCGTTGCGTTGCGTTGCGTTGCGTTGCTCGTCCGTAGTGGTAGATTTTGTATGTTGTTGAGGTACTAATCAAAATTAGTCTATATTTTGTTATACTTTTAGATTTAAAAGTGAGAGAAAATGAACTTATTATTTTTTTTTTCGAAGCCTTATAGACTTAAATTCGAACATAGCTAAAGGTAGATCGAGCGAGCTTCAAAACGTCGATTATGAGCGTATTTCTGTATCCGTTTGACTTTTATTTATAAACAATCAAAGCTTCGCTATTTTTGACTGGTGGCAATGAGCTTTGTCGAAATGACTTGGAAATATGAAAAATATTTTATAGTATAAAATGTTTTTTAATGACTCCCTTAAAAAACGTTTTTTTTCTCTCCTCCACATAAATAATAATAATAGTAATAATAATAATAATAATAATAATAATAATAATAATAATAATAATAATAATAATAATAATAATAATAATAATAATAATAATAATAATAATAATAATAATAATAATAAAATTTTCTTATTTCTTTGTTTCAGGTAATTGAATGGGATTGCTGATTGATTTCATTCCGAATTTTCTTTGTCTAAATAACAACATCCACAGGTAAAACAAATTGTAATTTTAAGTCATTGTAGTACCATCAACCTCTTGTGCTGCAAGCTATTTATATTAAAAATATATCATGATTGTGTTTATAAGCATATTCGGAAGTTACTTATCATGATAACAATCATTCCTTGGGGACATTGGTAAAGATAAACCCTCACCGAGGTCATTTGCGCAAGAGTTCCCTGGGGTCATTAGTTAAGATAAGGAATACCAGGGATCATTCCTTCATAAAAGAATCATGTAGTACACTCGTTAACAGGAGTTCTAATGAGATTCTAAACGTGAAAGATTGTGTGCTATATACTATTAGTAACGAATCAATAACGCTCTCTAAACGAAGCGAACCAAAAAAAAATTTTCGGAAGCTTAAGGTTTGCGGTCCGAAGATTTGTGCTATGAGTATCTTATCAAATATAAATATAAATATAAATATAAATATAAATATAAATATAAATATAAATATAA
>JABUQX010085674.1:0-15000 GCA_015478945.1 Trachelipus rathkii
CAAGGACCAAAGATAATTCAAATTGGCAGTCTGTGAAAAGAGGAGATGAGGCTCTAAGAAAACGCTGCCTAGCGCCTACAGAAGAGAATCCTTTCATGCGCGTGGCATTGAAAATGGGCCAATGGTTTCAAATTATTATCAGTGCTTGTGGCAGCAAATAATTATCAGCATCCTCCTTCTCAATATGGATTATGATTGATCGAGAGAATGCTATTATTTATATATTAATATAGATTATAAATATATATATTTACAAACAACTGTAAACACATATGATATATATAATATATTATATATATATTATAATATATTAATATATACTATATATTATATTCACCATAAAAGTGGAATCTAGGTACTCTCTGATTATATTAACGCAAGATTCAAATAGATGTGCATAGTTCATGTGATTTTTTTGTAGTCAAGCTTGGACGTTCATCTTCTGCAGTAGCTTATTTAACATTCAGAATTTGTATGAATTAATTAATGAGTAAATATGAAATATATCTATTCATTTGGTAATTTCTAGTTTATAAATTATTTTAAAAAAATCAATAGTTTAATAATCAAACTATATAGCGTATTTTTAATTAATATTAAATCTAATATTTTCGATGTAAGCTGATTATAAATTTATGAGGTACAATCTGTATTCTAAAATATCATATTATGGTTCTTTGAAGAATCTCTCATACAATTTTGTTTAAAGCATTCGATTAAGAAAAAAAATCTATCATTTATATGTATTTATTACTTTAGAGAAAATCTCTCAGATGTAATTTAAAAAAAAATCTATAAGATAGGTAGATAATTTTAAGCTTAAATGAAACACTTTACTTGAAAATTTGATTACTCACCTGGGTTAAGTTCTTAATTATAATGTCCCAGAATTCAAGGAGATTCTTTAAAAAGTTCTTTACAAATACTAGACATTGCCAATATTTATTTTACTATTAAAGGTCTATTTAATTTATATATATATAATAAATATACTTAGTACCCAACAGCTAAATCCAATAATATATAAATAATTAATAAATGACTAAGTATTTTGTTTTGTATACAAGGGAATTATATAGCCTAATTCTTGAGTTGGTTTGGAAAAATATTTCGGCAACTGAGGTAATGTACTTATATTTCTTATGAGAATGAAAGTAATTCAGTGATGGGGAGGGAATCTACCTTTTATCCCCATAAAAAGGAGCCTATATATATATATATATATATATATATAAAAAAATATGAGAGTATATCTGATATTTCGTGGTATTCAGGTATCTAGTGGCCTAATCTATTTATCTTGTGAGTGTTATCTAGTACAATATATTATATATTAAAATCCCTTAAATATATTAATAAATTATTACTTAATGCATATATCTTGCGAATGCTTTTAAGTTACATTATTATGTGGTATGAATAAACGAATACGGTGATTTGTTGCGGGTTGTTATTAGTTAGACTTGAGTGACGTGTGAAGATACAAATGCAGCCATTCTAGGACGTTATTACTTAAATGATATTATAGTAGTAGTGTGTGGTCAGTTTTTAAGGTTGAGTTTGGAGATAAGTGCGGGAATAGGATAGTTCTCATCCTCCTCCTCCATAACGGTCTAGTGAATGGACACCATATTTATATTATACCGTTTCGTCCATCGAATATGATTATAGGGGAGAAGGATTGAGTGGAGATAATTGGATTGAGGTTGGAGTTATGGTACTGTCTAGCTTAGTTAGTTTACTGGTTGGATCTTTTAGGATTTACCTGAGGTTGTAGGGTATTGTTGGTGATTTATGATATCAATGTGGAAAAAATGCGGTTAGTATGGTGGATGGTATTAGGATACTCTTCCCCACGGATCATTGGGAATGAATTATAGGACTTTTACGGATGAGTGAGGAGTCATGAGGGAGTATGTAGGCGAACAAAGGAAGGATTGATCGTCGAGGGATTATGAGAAATGTTAATATTTTATTATTTTCGGCATGTACACAATAGAAAACAAAAAATAAGAAGAAACATTATTATTAAATTTTATACCTTACTTAATTGTAGTCAATTATCAAGATGGATATATGTTAACTTTATGCGTGCTTCTAAACCTCATAAACAAAAACAACTTACTACCTTCTCTTACTTCTCTTCTCTATCTTTAACACTTTTGTACTATTATACTCTTTATATTATTATACTATTATATATTATTATAGGTCCTAAATTATTATTTACTATATATATATATCTATATCTATCTATCTATATTTATTATTATAAATATTACTCTATCTCTCTCATCTTCATACTCTATACCTACTCGTCTATCTCTATATATTTCTATATATCTATCTATCTTATCTCTTTAACCTATCATCTCTCATCTTATCTACTTACATTTATGGATTTATCATCTTATCTATTTACTCTATCTCACTCGCTCAATCTCTTTTATCTTATTTATCTATCCATCTCTATCTCTCTCTATATCTCTATATATATATATAAAATCTTTATATTTATATCTCTCTTCATACTCTCTCTCTTTATATCTTTATATCTCTCTTTACTCTATCTATTATATATATTTACATCTCTCATTATAATATTATCACTATAATAATTATTTATAATATATAAATACTTATAATATATATATATATACACTATATTATATTTATACTCTATCATATATATCTATCATATATATATCTATATACTCTCTCTTACTATTCATCATCATCTCCTTCACTCTATTATCTTATATCTAATCTCTATCTCATTTCTATCATCTCGTCTCTCTATATCTTCTACTATTCTAATATTCTACGATTCTATCGTATTCATCACTTCCTATCTATATATATCTAATATATATTATATTCATCTCTTATTGCAATTTTACTACTATATCTCTTATCTTATATTATATATATATATATATTATATATCTTTATATAATTTCTATTATCTATATCTATTATATTCTCATTATATTATACTCTCTATCTTTACACACACACATATATCTCTATATATCTCTTCTCTATCTCTCTACGCATGGTATAAGTTGACTTCATGCCATTATCTGAGCGTTTAATTATTTATTTAGACTAGCATACGCCCTAAATTATTTTATTATAATCTTATATTGTAATCTTAGGGGTTTGCTACTTACAACTTATTTTTATATGCCTTTATTATATTTATTAAGATAATAATTATATGAAGAAGGCACTAGGACTGAGCTTTAGATATAACACTATGATTACATTTAATATTATTAATTATATATAATATAATAATACACTCTATGGGGATTTATAGGTGACTACCTAGTATATATCCCAAATATGGGTACATATTTATTTAATATTTTACTTTAGTTATTATCTAATAGTATACAATGTTAGAGTTGAACTGCGGTGAGTACATATATATAGTTATACCTTTTATCGAGGTAGATTAATTGAATGCTTTACCATACTCTACACTTCCTGTAGAAAAAACTGGATAATTAGTTATGTTACAACACATATTATTATTATAACATTACTTATATATTATATATATACTTATACATACCATACATTTGTAGAATTATTATCACTTAGCACCTTCCTTTATTATAAGTAATATAACTTACGGAAAGGTAAAGATTTTTTCCCTATGGTCGAATCACTTACACACCAATCGAATCATCGTACCGTATAACATAGAGGTAGACATATATATTAAACTAGCTGCAGTATCATACTTAGCTCTATTGTTAAACTATAATAGTAATTACTAATTGCGCTTAACTGGAGAGGTTTCTGTTATTTGTGTAAGATTTTCGATAGTTAGTTTAACTATGAGGTTGTGAACGTAAAGGGACTTAAGTCTTAAATGTAAAAATGCTTTGGATTTTTCAAGAGCCACCATGGAAAACTTTTATTTATAAATAAAAATCATTGGCTTTTTTTTAACATTTCAATTTTAATTATGGTATCAATAAATAAATTAATTAGTTAAATTATTAATTAAAGTCACAAACATTCATTTTTTTTCTTATTTATCTTGGCGCTACCTGGATTTATCATTTTTGATTTGTTCCTATAGTGTTTTTGTTAAATATATATATTTTTATACCTAATTTAATTTAAAATATATCTATTAATATTATAATTAATATATATTATATATATTATATATATATTCATTAATATATATAATATATATAATATATATATAATATATATAATTAAATAGTATTATATATATATATATTTATATATTAATATTTATATATATATATTATATTATATTTAATTATATTATATGCAGTTAA
The DNA here is from genome assembly GCA_015478945.1 of Trachelipus rathkii. Lineage (NCBI taxonomy): Eukaryota > Metazoa > Arthropoda > Malacostraca > Isopoda > Trachelipodidae > Trachelipus > Trachelipus rathkii. The sequence continues at coordinate 4,326 of JABUQX010085674.1, forward strand.
TATTATAATATAATAATAATATATATATTATATTATTAATATTATTATTATATATATATATTATTATTTATATACTTCAGTATATAATTAACCCCATTTAAGCTAGTTACTAAATATTATTAAGTACAAGTATTTATATATCAATTAAATTAAAGAATTTCTAAAAACTTGGGTTAACATTAATATATATATAATAATCTTATAGCTATATTTAGGAATATATGTATATTAGATATATTGTATTTTCAAATTATATTGTAAATAAATTTTATATTTTTAAATTACTATTTATTATATTAATAATTAAAAAAAAATACATATTATATATGTAATATGTTAATGTATTAAAATATGTATTATGTTTAGTATAAGTGCTTATATTAACATAAATATTAACCATACCATGTTTTCAATATGATTGTAATAAACCCATTTATATTATTTATAATAATTAATATCTTTAATTATATTCTAATGCAATTATTATATCTTTTTTTTTCTTATATATCTTATACAAATTTGTTATATTTATATATATATTAATTAATTGACAGATGATATAATCTGAGCTTTTTAAATATCTAAATCATAACTTTTCTGAAGAAAAGATTTAAAAGTCTAACTATAATAATGTAAATTTTAAGGTACTACGCATCTAAAACTCATTAATTTGAAGTTACAAGGTACCATAAACCACTTGGAAGATACGTAATAGTTGTGGTGGAGTATATATAAACCAATATATCTATATATAAATCGGCTCAAAGAACAAAAAAAGTTCCAAATTGAACTAATGAGTTATGTGGTATACTGTAATCTACTAACCATTCAAATAACTGTATCTTGAAGCATATATATGATATATAATTCGAATAAAATTCGTTTATTTATTATTATTTATACTATAAATAAAACTGTATTTAATTATAATATAGGAATGAGTTATTATACTGTATGATTGAATAATATCTTCTATAGATGAATATAGGTAAATCATATAATAGGACAATGAGATGTCGTATTAATTGGAATGGATCATATAGAAATTTTCTTTACATATATATATATATGTAATCCAATTAACATAATTAATTAATAATTAATAATAGTGGAATTATGCCACTATATTATATATATAAATAATTAGTTAACATATTATATATATATATACATTGTATGTGTATTATATAATTGATTATTTTATATATATACTCATTTTGTATACTTGTAACGATTAACCAGATTACCAAATAAGTGGAATATACTAAATAGCGAAATAGACACGCAATCACTATATATATAACATTACGAAACAAAGGTTAAATATTTCTATAAATACTTTAATATATATATATATATATTATTAAATAATAATCAGGTTCATATATTATATATATTATGATATAATATAATAAATGTTTATTGCATCATGTCCGTTCTATACTTCATTATATATACATTACATAATATTTTTATTTAATCACACACTATATGCTTATATATATATTAATAAATTATATATATATTAAATTATATACTATCTTATATATATAATATGTATATATAGCTTAATAAATTAAATTATATAATATATATATAAATACTACTTATATATATAATATAAATATAATATATATATATAATATAATATTATATATATATTATATATATAATATATTCTCACCCATTATATAACTGGAGTAGGTATAGATAATATTGAAGAGCAAATAATAACTATATAATTATAATATATTATTTGACAGGCGGAATCTTATAGAAATTAGTAGATATGATCAATTAAGCCTGCTAGATAATGATAATCAGTATTTCAGTATATTCTCAGTATTTTATCCATTAATATTACTTATTAATGAAAACTTTTATTAGATTTATATACATAGTATCGTAAAATGAAATCTTATAAACGTTTTTAATTTCATCTATCTAATATTTATGATATATTATGTGTAGTTACATTCTTTAACTAAATACATATATTAAAAATAGCCCATTAATATTAAGTTAAAACTAATTATATTATTTATTATATTATAACTTAGGTGAATATTATATACTATTATATAACTGTCAAATAATATCATCAGTTAGTAAGAAGTATACGTGAAGTGAAACATAATTATTAGGTGAGGGGGAAAACTGTTGATCAAATACTGATATTGGACAAGAGATAGTTGTCACTCAATTCATGTATTTCTTCCTGAACTACAAGTTTTCGTAACAATCCATTAATCCCAAGAGGTTTTACTAGTTAAAGAAAGTTTTAGGTATCATACAGTCTTAGTTTACGTATGGACAAAGTAACATCTAATTTGTTGCAGTAAAGAATGATCTGGCTATAACATTTACTAGATCGCACGCACACACAAAACATAACAAGAAGTTGTTTTATGGTTGGAGATGGAAATAATCTGATGTTGAAACACCACTGGACAGAATGCAATTCGTAATATCTGTATACACACATTGTCCATTGGTTGAGCTCTCAAAATAGATGGCTAGGTAGAAAAACTTAAAAATATATAATCTATCCATTAACTTCTTTCCAGCACAACATGACAAATCAAAATTAGGACAGGCGCCACGGAATCTATTGCAAGATGCAGTTATATGAAGGAATTGAAAACAACTCTACAATGCCGTCACTATTAAGATCTGGACTAAAAGTCAAGAGTAGTGATAAATACTGGCCCCACTACTGAAAGTTGAGAGTACCGTTATTTGTCTGCTATAAATCATCATTCAGAAGCTTTGTATAGAGCCATGAAAAGTATGTACCGGTAGACCGCTATTGAACTATATTAATTGCAGATCAACACAGAATAGTCTAAGATTACATACCGATTGAAAACGCAAAGTATGAACCCCTTGAAGTTGGGGGAAGGATGAGAAAGAGAGATTAAAGATTTCGATTACTACCTCATATATTGATGATCCTAACAGTACAGGCCATTGTGATGTATTTACTCCAAACCTGTCAATAGCAAAACATTAATTAACGGTTAACAAAGCAATTTTTTAAGAATGTTTCCAATTCAAAAACTAATGTATAAAATGCAAGATTTGTTACGAAAACGCTTTAAGGAAGAACAGAGGATAAAGGGAAGGAACAGAATTGAGTCTTGAATCAATGTTGACACGCAGTCCGCCTGCTGACTTACAAAAGACACAGTAGTCGAATATTCTGTAAATGGCCATTTGCTAATTCAGTCCGAGGGGAGGCAGAGAATCTGTGATATTGATAGTCAACTGGAAGGAAATCGAAAGTGACCAATAGCAGAGTAGCCAAGTTGAGCTCAGCATAGCACAAGAAGACTAGACATGGTAAGAGATAGAGTATCCTCTCAGCACTATTCTCAACCTTTCTTGTGTTAAGATAGAGAATGCAGAAACAACATTTTTATGAGTTGACAAAGAAGCGTTACAGAGAGAATACACAGCTCTCTCGCACAACTCAGACTAGATCAGATTATTTGTAAGATGGAAGAACAGTATTATTGAGTGCATAGATCATGTACAGAGGATCTTTTAGCAAAAGTTCAGTATTTAAAATACTCAGCATCTTTATTATAAGCACAATCTCGTGACAAGTAGATAACAAGAGAGAAGTGATGATATATTTGGAGGTATGGCTGATGTTTAGAGGGAGATGGAGGGGAAGCCAAACGTAAGCTTTGGGATGTGATCATTTAACAGTTTGCAAATTTTCAGAAAGAGTGTGCGGTAAGAAAAAGCCACAGACAAGATTTAGTTGCACCGAGACGCTTTATTTGTCTTAATCGAAGGAAAGTTGTCTACTAGAGATTCATACTGTATACGAGCTGAATTTATTCAATCAGGTATCTTCTCAGGGATGAATTGTAATGTACAAACGCGACAAGTGTTTTTGCTGGCGACTTTTGTCAAGATCAGAGCGATAATCTCAGATAATGCCAGAAGATTGCATTAAGTATTAAGAATTTCAAGGAATTAATCATATTTATGTATATAACGATCCGGAGTCCGAATATTGAGATATATATATATATATATATATTATTATATAAATATATATTATATATATATATATATATATATATATATATATATATCATATTATAATATTATGTAAATTATTATAGCGTATTCAATATTATATCGTTTATAATTATCTAATATACATGAACATGCTAATATACTTATAGCTATATAATTATATATATATATAGTAGAATAGGATTGATGAATCAGTTAAGTTAGTTTCACATGCCACTGCACCAGTCTTTTTTATTTACATTAAATTTATTAAAGTATGCCCTTAAATAATTAACATAAAACTACAAGGATAAAACTTGTAAAAGAAAATTTAAACACGTTTGTTATTGCAGGGATCGATCATAAATTCGATTAAATTTATCCAAGTCCAAGTCCCCGACTCCTGGGATCTTGAATTCGGTACACCAGTACTACTACTACAAAAAAAAAAAAAAATAGTAAACAACCAGAAATAAATTATAAAATACAAAAAAAAATAACTTTTTTTAACATTTTATTTTAAATCTTCATTTGATCGGACTGTCGTCCGAGTTGGACTCATTGGAAACAGCTGGGATAGGAGAAATGAAGATATGTGAGAAGAATCAGAAGGGGAATTAAGAAGGAAACTAAAAACACTAGGAAACTAAGAAGGCTATTATAGAGAGGGTATGTACTGATTATAGAGAGGGTATGTGCTGATTATAGAGAGGGTATGTACTGATTATAGAGAGGGTATGTACTGATTATAGAGAGGGTATGTACTGATTATAGAGAGGGTATGTGCTGATTATAGAGAGGGTATATACTGATTATAGAGAGGGTATGCACTCTTTATAGAGAGGGTATATACTGATTATAGAGAGGGTATGAACTGATTATGTAGAGGGTATGTGCTGATTATAGAAAATGTATATGCATATTATAGAGAGGGTATATACTGATTATAGAGAGGGTGATGAACCTTGATTATTTCGGAGAGGGTCAATGTATCTTTCGCACTCACATTAAAGAGGGTATGTGCTTGAATAATAGAGAGCAAGCTCTGACAAAGAAATGATTCAGTGAACCAGAACGCCAAATTATTGCTAGAAGCAGATGACAGAAAACAAGCAGAAGCTGTAATGGCTCAATACATTTGATATCTCTAATATAGAGCTCATATTCTTAATCTCATTTTTTAATATCGTGTCGCATATAATATTACCTTTCTTGTGCAATCATTTATAAGACTAAGAGAGAGTAACATTATACACAGTTGTGGTGTAAACTACTCATTCAATATTTCTGAAAAATATTATTCTGTGAAGAGCAACCGCTATAATAAAGGACACGTACTTTAGTCCGGAATGCATATTTAGGTGTTTACGGTAATTTTAAATAAGATAACAGCATAGATATTAAACTAATAAAATTATGGATTCTGTTTGAATAAGAAAACAATAATTTGAAATTAAAAATTACAGAACTCTGTGACTTACTAGTCGAGCTGAGATTTGACAGCAACTACTTCTAAGTAACATCTGGTTACAAAGAGCTCTTCCGGCGTAGTAAATGAATATGGCTGAAGATTTACATCGCATGGATTTAGGGGGGGCGGAGCTCACCCTTCTAACCATTTTTTTCTTTCTATTTCATCTTCATTTTAGCAACTCTACAGCTGCATTAGATCGCAACATAATAGAAGTAGATAATAAATAGATAAATAATAATAATAATATTTGTATTAAATAATTAATAATCAATAATCAATAATAATAATCAATAATAATAATAATAATAATATAATCAATAAACAATATAATCACACTAAATTTATATTCTATAATATATATTAAGAATATAATATAATATAATTATAATATACACATTTATAACAGAATATGACTAATAATCTAGATAATAAATAATATACAATTAAATAACTATAATAATAATAATAGCTATAATTCAATAATAATACCGCCAATAATAAATAAATCAGTTCAATAATAATAAATAAAATACACTAATTTTAATAGTGGTAAATACTAACTAATAATAATAAATATATTATGGAAAGTTTTTTGATACTATTACATAAATATCGCATATGAAAATGTAATTATAGGCAATAAAGTTAAAGAAAATAAATTAATAAATATAAATATAAATAATATTCTCATTTTTCTTTTTTTGCTATTATTTAAGGAGAAATTGAAGTTGTCATTATCGTGCTTCATTTTTCATTCTGCGATGATAAATTTGTCCTTATAAAATTGATATTTTGATTTTTTTTTTGTAGTGAGTAAAATTAATCGTGTATAATACAATAATTGGGTTTATAATCCCACATAAATCACAACAAAAAAATTTCCATGCCAAAATGTCTACTATAAGAATTTGGAGTTACATGTCAAAAATAACAATTTTTTTTTTTTTTTTGACTAATTTTTCTGTGTTTGGGGCTAATTATGGTTATATATAATGATATTTAAATAAGATATTTCTTTATTTTTTTTTTTTTTTTTTTTTTTTTTTTATAGGATTTCTTTTTTTTTTGAAATTTCACGGCAGTGCCCTATTCTAGGAGGGGAAGTACTCTAGGTAATTTTTACCTAAGATGTGGACGAAGGGTCGAACCAATAATCTCATAACGAAACATTTGAATTCGGAGAGACTAATATATAATAACGTTTATCATGGGAAGAGAAATTAAACTTCCACTTATTATTAAAGTTCATTTTTCCTTAAAATTTTAAATAATTTTTTTTCTTATTTTCATTTTGAAAAGCTATTTTTAAATGATTTAATATAATATTTAAATCAACATATTACAAATATATTAATACATTAAAAATATATAACATTAATATAGAAAATATATATAGTAAATAATTATAAATATTAATTTTTTATAATAATTAATAACTCGTATTTTTGTTTTTTAAAGGTAAAAGTATGTTATCTAATAATATTTCTATTTTTTTTCAGCAATCATATAAGTAATATTAAATAAATATTAAAAATATTAAATAAAATATTTAGTATATACACATGATAATACATAAAATAATATAAAAAATGAATATGATTGAAATGTATTTCTTGCTAGTTATGTTAATAAGGTATATATTCAATGTGAATAGTTTATATATAAATATATATATATATATATATATATATCTACTATTATATAATAATATAATATATATTATATTAATATAAAGCATTGAACATAACATGTACTTTTATGAATAATATGTAATATAATTCAATAAAATATTATCAGTAATCATACATATCCCTGATTTAATATATCTAAAAGAATGAGCTCAGTCTCCCCACCTACTATTATTATTTATACAGCATATATATATAGATACTTATAGGCTAATAGTTAGCTTATATATACGCGCTTATGTGGTGAGGTAGGGGAGGTTTTTGTATATCTATAGCATATAAAATTGTTTATCTATGATATAGACATATATGTCACTCGTGTGTATAGTAATATATATTAATAAATTTATATATTTAATAATTAATATATTATATATAGATGTAGTCTTGTGGGGGTTACAATTAGTATATAACATAGTTACGTAGCCCTAGTGTCAAAATCAAATGACATGTATACTGTTTGACATAGGCATATTATTATTAATTTATATACTTTTAATTTTTTTTTTTTTTTTTGAAGGTAGGTGAGTGAATATAATATAATTTATACTTATTTATCATATATAAAAACAAGAAATAGCTTATTCCACCTCAATACAATATACATTGTTATTTAAGTATATACACATACAATTATTCTAACTATCTTTAGTTTCAAAACAATAATTTATATCGCGCCTCTTAACTGTTTCTTATTTTCTCTTACATACTGAAGAACAAAAATTACAATTCTTTAAATTTAAATACACAATCCTCTATTTATAAGTTAGAGATTTTACTACTTCCATTACATTTTGTTTCTCACGGATCTTCATTGAAGTGGCAACTCAAATTATAGGGGGGCCTTAAGTGTGGGTACATAACACAAAAGTGGCGAAGTGAAAATAGAAATTGGATTCTTTCATAGTAGGGTGAGTAGAATTGTAGGTGAGTTAGAGAGGTTTAATTAATACACTTATTAATACTTTATCTATAACCATATATATATAATAATACTTATATATACTTAAATTAATAACTTCCGAAATTTTATTCAATATAAAAAATAAAAAAAAACTTTTTAATAAATAATAAAGATGTATATAAACTAATACGGCTTTAGGCGATATATCAATAATATTTTACAACATAAATATTTTTTTTGAAGATTAGACCAATTATTATAATATTAAAAACAACTAATAAATCATTCTATATTATTATATAATGATTATAGAAATGATTGAAAGTAGATTTTAGGACCGAAGAGTGTAAGAGTATAAAGTTAGTTTTGATAGTAATATATATACTATAAATAGTATATTATAAGTATATATGTATAGTATTATTATATATATATATATATATATATTTATATAATGTCTCCTCAATAATGGTAAAGACCAGATGTCTACCAGATGCCACCAGAGGTGAGGAAATTCATAAACCAGAGCTGAATTAAAGTCTGACTGACATACCCGATATACTGCGTTTGAAAATGATATTATAAAGTTCCTACGAATATAGAAAAAGGAAGATGGTTTCAGGCTTTAATTATAGATTACACTCAACGTTGGGCGTAGCAGTTAAGTCTGGAATAATAGGGCGGGACAGATAAAGAATGAGACTATCAAAATAAATGTCGCACGAGGCCATCTTATCTTTAAGTGGGAGGCGTACGACGACTAAAGAGATCAAACGAACATTGCCATTTATAATTTCGATTTTATAAGAAGAATGACGTAACAATTTTGTCGATGAGAAGAAAGAGATTAGAGAGAGAATCAGTGAGAATAGAAGAGTCGATAAGTCAGAAAGTCCTAGACTCCATTTTTTTTAAGAAGAGCTGCACAAGTGGAGCCACACTAGATGTATAATGCATACGCCATAGAGGGCGATTGACAGTAAAATAAAGAGTTAGGTGCTATGCAAGTGAAGAAACTTTGAAGGTTCCTCAGAACGTCTAACCCCATAAAAGCTTCTAAAGTAAAAGAGATAATGGGAACCTTCCAAGAAAGATCACGTGATTCTTACAAGGAAGATGACATGATAATAAAGAGCAAAAAATATTAAGAAGACGAAGGTTAGATTTGCAAGTGTTCGAAGATGTGTGAAAGATTATGCCGAGTAGAAAATTGAAGGAATTGAGGTTTTAGGTACTGAAAACAGCCATGTTTTCTCTACCTCAATTATAAATTCGAAAAAGACCAGAGGTTAGTTGCTCCGTGACGACCTTCCTAAAATCAGTTATTTGCAGTTGACTAAAATGTCTTTCAAAGAGAATGGAGTTATGAACGATGGAGTCATCGACATACGAGTAAATAGGCGATGACTTAATAGAGAAAAGATCATGAAAGGAAAGTAAAACGAGAGTTGTGCGATTAAGGTGAACCATGAAGAAGACCACTATTGATAAAAATAAAGTATAAACAGTGTCAGTGGTCAGTGTCAGTGTCAGTGTCAGTGTCCTAAAGTGCAAAAGTCGTCAGTTAGTTATTGCATTCAGTTTTCAGGTGTTGTCAGTTCATTTTGTCAGTTGGTCAGTTCAGTGTCAGTGTCGTGTCATAAGAGTGTCAGCTGTTGTCCAGTGTCAGTGGCTGGCAGTGCAAGGAGTGGCAGTGGTAGTGGCAGTGAGTGGCAGTGGTAGTAAAGGAAAGGCCAAAGAGAAAAGTATAAATACAAAAGATGGAAGATCAGAAATCAGAGATCAAAGACTTGTGCCAGACTTTGTCGAGAAAAAAATTCGCCTATTTGCCGGAGCAGGTCAGAGCACCAAGAGTTAGAGAGGAGAGAAAATTCACCAGTAGAGAACTCCATCAGGAAACAGTACTGGCGATAAGAAATAACAAGATTAGAAGGTTTAAGGTGTATTCAAATCTTCCGATTAATGTATATTAGAAAACTTTAGATATTACTAAAGTTACCTCAATTGGACGAAAGCTGGAGAGTTGAGAAAGGTTTCTCCTATTTCGGCACAGTCTGAATGAGCCCCACATTTCCTGAAAGAAGGAGAGGATGTAGTTTATACGCATAGTCGTAATTGTTTACCAAGGCAAGTAGCAAGATTAGTAGCACAAATTTTAAGGGTTACCGTCAGGACCATACTCGTTCTCAGTGGTAAGCTCAGTGAAAGCAGAAATAGCATCTCTAGAAGATATTACAAATTAGTCATGAATAAGTTGGAGAGATGTGGAGAAGAAAAATCTCTGTAACCTAAAATAGAATTGGAGTCAAAGGTATGATCAAAGAATTCAACATTGGCAGAAGTTAAAGTAGCAGTGGTACCATCGGAATAAACAAAAGGAGGGGAAAAAGGAAAAATAAAAGTTGGAATTATCATTTTTATGAAAAGGGGAAAATAAAAGAGGTAAAGGGGAACCAGAAAGATTAATGCATTTCATGCAGATTCAATTTTTGAATACTCATCTCTGTGACGAAAAAAACAATGGAAAAGCTCAGAATAAATCAAGGTTGTCAATTAAATTTGAAGGGGAAAAGAAAG
>JABUQX010085674.1:20000-26469 GCA_015478945.1 Trachelipus rathkii
TTCTGATAAGGCAGTCGACACATTTTCATTTGAAGGGGTTGCTGGATCAAGCAACCTATGAAGTGACGAGGTACTTGCACAACCTTCATTGTCATCAATCTCAACCATATTTCAAATTTTTCTTGGAGTAAGAACTAACTTTCTTGTCCTTTTGTTCATATTCATATTTCCAAAACATTCCGCTATTTTACTAACATAGTCGGAATCAAATCCATCACTCCCTACAGAGTCATATTCCACGTCATCCTCACTTTCACTGTCTGATGATTCAAAAAGATAATTTCCCTTCCAAATATGAAAATAGAACATATATATAAAATATATATATATATATATATATATATATATATATATATATATATATTAATATAATAATTAAAAATTATATATATATTATATATTATATAGTATATATATATATTATATAGATATATATATAAGATATATAAGTATATATATATATATAATATATTATATAGTATATTATATAATATATATAGATAATATATATCTAGGTGTATCTCTTCTTTATATATCTTGTATCTACATCTTATAATATATATATATATATATATAATACATCTATATATATATATATATAATAGATTATAATAATATATATATATTAATATATATATATATTAATATATATATATAATTATAGTATATATATAAGATGTATATATATATAATATATTATAATATATATATATAATATATATATATATGATATATATATATATATACTATATATATATTATAGATATATATACTATATATATAATAAATATATAATATAAAAATTAATATATATATATATAAATATATATATGTATACTATATATATATATATATATATATATATAATATATAGTATATATACTATATATATGCGAGGCAAATTTGCCTTCATGATAGCTCTGTGTACTTGCCCTATATACACCGTAAACCGCTACTCAAAAGGATTCCAATTTACCAAGCTTTAACTGTTAGTTTTGTTGTGTGAGGAATTTCTAACAGTTGTATTTTTTATTATACTATCAAACTCGGTGAGAATAAAAAAAAAGGGGGGTGACGCCTTCAAGGAAGGGAGTGCCAAAACGATGGTAAGTTACAGGGGGCGAGAGCAGCGAAATCAGTAAATTCCCATAGTACAAGAAGAGGGGTGTGTTAAAAGACTGGCACTGTCAAAGCCGGAAAATTAGGTTTTAACTGAATAATATTGTTGTTAACCTTTAAGAAATCTTGTTATAAACTGTGAATCGAGTGTTAATATAATTTGAAAAAAAAAAAAAACCCTAAAAAAAAACCCTAAATTACATAAGAAATCGTTATAAGGTGCCATTATATGATAACTGACTCATTATTATCTATTAAACATACTATTGTGTTAGCTAATTGCTTGATATGAACTATTAATCATTTTTAAACATTGAAATTATTTTTACCCCATTTAATTTAATTAATCTTAAGAAATAAAGATAAAAAGTAGCCCTCTTTTTTTTATACCTCTGTCAACCTAACTGTAATAGTTTATTACATGAAATGGTGATCCCTTTAGAGTAACCTCAAACACTTCAAATTCTGATCTATAAAATATAAAATACAAAAAAGATAAATAAATATAATAAATAAATAACCTAAAACAGTGAAATCCAAAATAGTGCTTAATTAAAACAGTGAAATAAATAATTAAACAGAAACAGAAGTGAAAACAGTGCCGGTCAAAACACACACACACAAAAAAAAAAAGTTCAAATTCCCCGAAGAAGAGTAGTGAAATAAGAACAATCCTGTCGCTATAGGCATAAAATTTTCCCCTAAATAAAGCAAGAAAAAAATATCAATCCTAAATCCCGAGAAAAAAAAATTGCCAGCCAAAAAAAAAAAAGTCACCCAAAGTTCAAACCAAAAGAACAAACATGGCTATTGTTACTCGGTCTCGAACAGTGAGACCCCATCAACCTCCCCCAGAAGTCCCTCCGACCGAAGGGGTAGATGAAGAAGACGACTCGTCGCAATATGAAACAGAGCCTGAGAGCGAAGATCAAGAAGATTGAGAAGTCATCTTTCCCCAACTTTCTTAGGGAGAAAGAAAGGGAGGAAGAATCTCCTCCTCAACGCCATCCCTCACTTCAACGAATTTGATGCTCTAGAGTGAATCCGGCAGACAACTTTGATTTTTAACCTTAATGGCATTACCGAACCGAGAGAGAGAGAGAGTCAGACTGTTGGGGTCAAAATTACCAAGCAAAATTACAAATTAGTTGAAACTCCCCCTGAAAGACGATTGTTACACTAAATTGGTGAAAGTGATAGAGAAACTCTATGCACCATCCCTGAGAACACAAATAGAAGAAGTTTTCCAATCTGGAATGAGGGAGGGGAGCTTCAATCCGACTATGTAATTAGGATAAAAGGTTCAATTATCTGTTGGTCTTCATTGACAGATTTAGTAAATACCCCTTCGCCTACCCTCTTAGGCAGGCGACGGTCGATTCGATATTAAATGTGTTAGTAAGCGAGATTTTTCCGTTCTGTGGTTCAATAAAAAGACTCATCTCAGATCAGGGAAGCCAATTCACTGCCAAATTGTATAATGACGTAAGTAACCTACTCAGCATAGATAAGATTCTCACAACGGCTTACTCACAAACGTGAATTGATTAGTGGAAAAATTAAATCAGGCACTCATAGTGACACTGAGGTGTATGGTAAACGATACTGCCAATGAAGGGTTAAAATGGCCGGAAATCTTGCCCTGGCATTGTACTGTTTGAGAATTAGCCCTTTGAACGAACAAGGGGTCACTCCCAGTGTGCTCATGTTCGGCCAGAATTTATCGGTTCCAGGAAGCTTATTACAGAAGGAGTCACGGCGGTCAACCAAAGTGCCTATTTGAAAAAACTGGTAGCGTTAATGCGTAAACCTTTGGCACATGTATATAAAAATAAAAATGTGTTCGTTCCAAAAGGCCTTCACAAGGCAAAGTTTGTATTGGTAAGAAACCAGTAGCATAATGTGGGGAAGCTAGCAGAGAGATACTCCGCACCTTATCGGGTATTACGGTTAAAAAAGAGTAACGTTTATATCTTAAAGCAGCGGAAACAGGCCATAGAGAAGAAAATAATTATAAGTTGTATTCATATAAGCCCGGTAATATATATATATATATATATATATATATATATATTATTATTATATATATATATATATATATTATATTATATATATATTATATATATATATTATATATATATATTATATTATTATTATTATTATTATTATTATATATATATATTATAATATTATTACATATTATTATTATTATTATTTATATATATATATATATATATATATATATTATTATTATTATATATATATATATATATATATATATATATATATTATTATATATTATATATATATATATAAACTATCAAATAAAATTAAATAAATATATTTATATATATATTATATATTATATTATTATATATATATATTTATTTATAAAATATCGCGGACAAATTTAATGCATCACCCGTAAATATAATGTAAACTCTTTCATTTTTGGAAGTGTAGAGCTAGGGTTTGGTTTTATTTGGGTCATACCTAACTCGGAGTGTATATCGTATGTAACTACACCGTGTATGGAACTAAGTGGTATAATAAAGACAACCAACAAATTACGAAATCCGAAAGTACGTTCATAGGAGAATAAGATGGCAAGACACCAACCAACTAACGAAACAAACCCTATGTTGTAAGTCGTAGCTTGACAAAGACTGTCACAATGGAAAGACATCGTCAGAGAAGAGGAACGTGCCGGAAGCAGGCCATTCTCAGAGACAGGTGGCTCAGCAACTCGGGGCAAATCAATTGACGGTCAGTCGAATCCTTCGTCGGTTCGGGAGACTGGCAGCAACCGTAGACGACATGGTCAGGGTCGCCCGAGGGTGACATCCGAGAGATGACAGATTCCTCCGTCTGTCAGTGCTTCGTGATCGTTTCCAAACAAGCGTACAGCTACAACACAGGCTCCGTGAGGTCAGACATGTGCCCATTTCCAAGCGTACAGTGAGAAGATGACAAAATGAACGTGGAGTACGTATTACAAGGTCTGCCATCGGCCCTCTCCTGATCAGGGAACATCGGGTTGCGATTTCATTTTTCACAAGCGTATGGAGATTGGATACTCACAGATGAGTTGAGGTTCACACTACATGGACCAGATGGACGTCAGCGAATTTGGAGACGTGCAGGTGAGCACTTTTCTGCTTGCAATATCTCCCCAAGGATTCCTTTTGGAGGTGACTCTGTGATGGGGTGTGCAGGCATTTGTTTGGGTGCTCGCACGGCATTGCATATCAGTGAGCAGAGGAACGTTAACGGCTGAAAGGTATGCGGAAGACATCCCCCAAGAGTATATAGTGCCTTTCGTGTCCTTCACTGACGTCAATTTTTTTGTTACCCATGACAACGCTACACAGCACGCCAGCAGGTGTCGTCCAATGCAAAATCAATAGGATCATCCTCTGAATAGCTTTGCGAGGATCCCGACATGAATCCCATTGAACATGTTTGGGATTTGCTGGGTAGTGTACGTGTTCGAGCCCGTGAACATGCTCCGTCCACACTCAGGAGCTTGCAACGCGTTGACAACATCCCTTCCTGAAATCATCTATAAGATCATTTCATCAAAAACAACTGCTTGAGGAAGGTGGAAGGGCCAGAGAGGGTACAACCCATTATTGTGATTACCTTACGCTATATTTCATTGTAATTTTGCAGAATACTGTTGCTTTTCGATTATTAAAAACTCATCGGCAACTTATATTTTTTTATTATGCCATTAATTCTACACACTGTCTTTATACGGCTGACATTTTAACCCAGCAACACTCCTGCCAGGTATTACCAAATAAAAACCAGCCCTACATTTTCCAAAATGAGTGTCTTCTAATTTAGATTTACGTAAGTGATGCATTAAATTTACTCCGCGAGTTTATATATATATATATATATAAAGATATATATATAGTGATATAGATATAGTTATATATATATATATATATAAATATATATATATATATATATATATATATATATATATATATATATATATATATCTCACTCACTTGATACAATATCACACACTCGCAAGTGATTGTAAGGCTACTTTGGCGACCCCCAAGTATCACTCTGCGTACCCCCCGGGGTACGCGTACCCCACTTTGGAGACCACTGTCTTAAAGCATGTGAAAGAAGCTGTAGAGAATTTGAGAAATGTAAGAATTTATCATAATATAACTGACGGGAGCGCTGGGAACCAAGAAAAAAATAAGGTTAAATAAAAGAAAAAAAGGGGGGATTTCCTATTTCTGAATGCATTACTTAGAGTAGACAGTAGTTAAATTGATACTTTAACCATCCCAAAAAAAATCATCTTCTTTCCTCTATTTAATACTATGGACGAAACGCATGCAACCAAACATTAATAATTGTGAATAAATTCTCACGAGTTCTTTACAAAAATGTCACAGAAAGGGTTTGCGATAGAGGAGTTGAAATAGTCAAACCCCAACAGATGGGAATTAAGGAGATCTGTTTATATATTTTGTAATAATGTATTGTAAGGGTAGAATTTTGTACTTGATTATTATAGTGTAAATAGTGTAGATTATAATCGTGAAAAAAAAAAGTTTTCCTGAGCCACTATGATTCAGGGGACAAAATCGCTATCTTCCCATTATATATTCTTTCTTTAACATATATGGTGAGAGCAGGATTCCCTACTCTCACTATAGCTATATATATACCTGCTATATACACCTGTGACACTACTCAAAAGGGGATTCCTATATACCAAGCTTTAACTGTTATTTTTATTATATAAGAAAAAACTCTTAACGGTTGTATTTTGTATTAAACTTTCAAATCATGTTGTAATAAAAAAAGGGGGGTGACGCTCAAGGGAGGAGTGCCAAGAACGAGGTAGTTTCAGGGGGGAGAGGAAATCAGTTAGATTCCCATAGTACAAGAAGAGGGGTGTGTTAAAAGACTGGCACTGTCAAAGCCGGAAAATTAGGTTTTAACTGAATAATATTGTTGTGTTAACCTTTTAGAAATCTTGTTATAAACTGTGAATCGAGTGTTTAATTAATTTGAACCCTAAATTACAGAAGAAAGGGTTATAAGGTGCCATTATATGATAACTGACTCATTATTATCTATTAAACAGACTATTGTGTTAACTAATTGCTTGATATGAACTATTAATCATTTTTAACATTGACATTATTTTTACCCCATTTAATTTAATTAATCTTAAGAAATAAAGATAAAAAGTAATACTCTTTTTTATACCTCTGTACCTAACTGTAATAGTTTAGTACAAATATATATATATATATATATATATATATATATATATATATATATATATATATATATATATATATATATATAT
>JABUQX010085675.1:2500-42861 GCA_015478945.1 Trachelipus rathkii
TCGTTAGCACTATAATAAAATACACAGAACTAACAAATAAGAGATGGCACTGATTTCCTATCCTAAATAGCCTGCCGGCGTTTGGTTTGAATTCACAACTTTCTTAGAGCATCCTCATGCTATGAGGGTTCCTACAATACTCTCGAGCGTTATTTGGTGGCGTCCCTTCTGGGCTCAGGCACCAATCACAGCCCTTGTTTGGCACTCCTTTCTTTGGAGAAAGAAAAGAGGCGCCAAACACTTAAATTTTAAACAATGTACATTATGCAATTATGAAGCAAACCACCAATGATTTTAAAAAGTAATATGCAGGAGACTTTGCAATAGCCTCTTTACAGAGTTGCATTTACACTCTTAAGGACAATGCCATGTGCTGATTTGTTCTCACAAAGATTCCCTATTCGTAATTTTCCCCTTTATAATTGGTTGGCCTCGAGTGCGGAAAAGGATCTCTGCTCGGAGAACAGGGTGAAGGCCCCTTGTTTCCGACTTCACCAATAAGATACTTCTACCCTCCTTCCGGAGGTATCCAAAATAAATGCAAAGTTAAAGAAAGGTCTAAGAAACAGGTGAAATACTACTCGGGGAAGGATAAAGAACTTACAATATGAATATTTAATACCATTTATAAACACTTTTGTTCTCGTATTAATTACCATAGCAACGTCTTTAATCTCTTATCTTTCTCAAGAGATATTTACCTCAGTTCCTCATTCCCCTCCTCTATTTCATTTATTCCGAGTTTTTCTTTCGGTCGGGAGGCTCAGGAACGAGGTTGTAGAAGATTTTGACATTTCTTAGATTTTCAACTACCACCTTATCTCCCTTTATAATATGAGCGTTGTTGTTAGTGATCTTAATGACTTTATAAGGGCCGCTGTACCTAGGGGAGAGCTTTCCAACGTTATACTGTTGATTCTTGACCAGTAAATATTTTGCATCTTTTAAGTTTCGGGGTAAGAACACACTTCTATTTCGTAAATTAGTTCTCTGGGATAACGGTTTTGCCATGAGTCCCGCCAGTTTTTCAATATAGTTATCATAGGATTTTGGTCCGTCTGGGACGGACGGGTCTAGCAAACCGTCAGGAATGTTTATATCTTGGCCGTACAACAATTTGCTGGGACAGATGCCCGATTCGGAGATGGGGGCGAGCCGGAGGGCGAACAAGACGAATGGTAAAACGTCTAACCACCCTTGGCTCTCCATACCCGGTTCAGCGAGCATTGTTCTCAAACTACTTATAATCATCTTATTAGTTACTTCTATCTTGCTGTTACTGAAGGGCGCGTAGCTAGCGGTCGTTGTGTGCAGTATTCCCAACAGTTTACACACACTTTCAAATAAATGTGATGTAAAATTTCCACCTTTATCTGTGATGAGGTTGCTGGGAATTCCACACAGCGGGATTAGCTGGTTAATTAACGTTTTAACAACCGTCTCTTTGGTGATATCCTTCAAGGGAAACGCCCACACATAATGAGAGTACCTGTCAATGAGGGTTAATAAGTACTTATATCCCCTACAGACAGGAAGTTTTAAGATATCGGCATTTAAAGCTTGAAACTTGTAGGACACTTCCTTGTACTTCCCGTAAACAGGGTTTATGCTACGTCCGATTTTTCCTATTTGACATTGGGGACAGCTTCTTACGAGTGCTTTCACCCTTTTATGCATGCTACGGAATACAAAGTCGGCTTTTATAGCCGTGAGACATCGAGAAATACCCAGGTGTCCCTGGAGGTGAGTCATACGAATAATCTCATCTACTCGCTGATCCGGAAGAATGATTCTTGCATAATTTAAAGAGGTATCCACGTAGAGGGAGATCTCATTTTTTTTGAACCAGAATGGTTGTTTCTTTATGATTAAAGAGCTTTTTTCTTTATTTTTAAGTAGTGAATTTATGTATTCGTCTTCTAATTGGTCTTTGCTAATTTCAGCGTAATTAACTTCTTTCCTGAAGCGCTTTATTAATTCCAGATGAGCTTCATTATAACGTTGAATTAAATTTATTCGAGTATTTTCAGTAAAGATATCATTTATTTCATCTAACTTCTTTGGTGGTGATTTTTCATTTATTTGAAGCAATTCTTGTTTCTCCATTTGTATTCTCTCTTTCATTTCTAACCCTTTTGGGTTTAAATCTCCTCTTTTCTCATGAGAAATATTCTCGGAATTTTCTTTGTTTACATTGTGGTTAGTTAAAGGGTCTGCATTTTTAGCCTTTCTTGGAATGTCGACCGCGGCACGTGTGTGGTTTTCTTTTATTGTCTGATGATAACGAGCCTTGAGTGTAGGGGAAATTTCTTCATATTTATAAGCGGTCGGAAGGTTCGAATGTAACTCCACGTGTAGTCGTTTGGGAGCTTCGCTCTGATTGGCCAGTTCGCTGATGGGAGGACCAATCACAGCGTTCGTATGAGAAGGCGTGGTTTTTGGTTCTGTTACTTCGTCAGGAGTTTCAATTTTCTCCTCATTTTGATCAACATTATCGATCTTGTTTATTAACAAATATTCTGCCAGCGGGTTGGTCTTTTTTGTGATTAATTCGAAGGAAACTTTGTAACTACTTAATAAATTTAAGCTTCTGATTTCGCGCACATTAAAGTTCTTATCATCATTTGTCCTTTTATATTTATTTATAAGCTCCCGGGACTGGGTTTCTATTTTAATATTCTTATTTGTGAGAAGATATCCGTACTTCTTGAAGACCTTCGTCAGGCAGACTAGCAGTTGGTTGGCCTGATCATAATTTCTTTCTGTGGGGGAGAGGACGGAACTATAAAACGCAACCGGTTGATCGCCTCCGTCAGTAGTGGATAAGATAACTGCAGCTGTAGATACATTGGTTGTATGTATGATAATTTTATAATTGGTGGAGGTGCCTGGATAGGCAAGCACAGAGGCATTTTCAACAGCCTTTTTAGCATTTTCGAAGGCTTTATCCGCTATTGAATTCCAGCAGATGCGGCGGTTCGAGTAAGGTTTTCCTTTTAAAAACATATTTAGGGGCGCTGTTATTTCAGCGAAAAGCGGCTAACGAGTACGCAGTACTTACTGCATGGATTTTAAAACCTATCTTTCCAGGACAAAAACCTTTTTGCGTTCTTACAATTCTCTTGATCGGTCCTAGCGACTTTGGGGTGTTCTGATGTCCCCCAATTTAGCATTTTCATGGTTCGGTCTCATACCGTTCTCTCGTTATCATTTGGTATACCCAAGTAACGTCAAATCTGCTTTTCGGGCAACTTGGCACTTTGGCGGATTTAAGCTGATATGTAGGTATTTTAACTCTTCAGGCACCTTTCCCAGGAGGGCATTTTGTGCTCCTGCTTTCTGTTCTTGCGGTGTTGGCATCAAAATGTCCCACCTATTAGGCTTGAAGATTTGGGAGGAGGCAACTTCTGTATTGACTGTGTCAATGTAAACTGAAATTTTATGTAATGGGAGGAGAATACCCCATCGGGAAGGACTCCTGAGGTGAAGGATCGACGTTGGAGCATACGAGGTGCTGGTGGTGAAGTACTTCTGCGAGTCGGGGGCCAATGGCACCCCGTAAAATGCTTGGGTTAAGTCGAGCCTTGTGTATAGACGGCTCCCCTGCAGGTTTGATACTGCATCCTGCAGGTGCGGGAGTCCATAGGTTTGTATCTCCGCCCTTTTGTTCAGCTCTCTAAAATCGGAAATTATTCTGACTCGATTTTCGCTTTTCTCCAGAACACTCATGGGAAAAGACCAGGGGGAATTGCTGCGGCGTAGGACTCCTGTGGCTACTAGGTTGTCAAGTTCTGCTTTAGTTTGAGCATAGAGTTTGTGAGGTACCCTCCTTGGTCTAAGGGAGATTGGAGGTCCCTGGATGTTGGCTTTGTAAGGGTAAGCGTTGGCTAGTTCTATTAATACTTTTTCTGGGATAAAAGCGGCTTCTTCGTCAGAAGTTTCTTGGCCGTCCTCACCTATTAAGGCTGTGCTCATTCTCTCATTTTTATTTTTGTATTTTTCAAAAAATTCGTCCCACCGCTTATTTTGTTTCAATTTTATATGGTGGTTTTCAGGGAGATAGGGGTTTACAAATAACTCTGAATACTTCAATAATATATCATTAAAATTTTTAGAACTAGAAGGAATAGTTACTGAGGCAGGAGGAGGAGAGAGAGAGAGAGATTGAGGAGGAAGAAGCATGCGCATCATTAATATTGAAATTCATATTCCTACTCAATTTTAAGGTATTATTTGTGACTGAGTCTTTTAGCAAATCATGTTTAAAATCAATGCCCATCTCAAAGATTCTTTTTAAAACAGACCTAACCTATAAAATGTGTTGTGGCTTACATTAGCCACACAAACAGAGTTAGCTCCGAATCTACGTCCCAATCCAGATCGATTTCAATTATCTTTATATATATAATAGCAATTTTCTTGAGTTGTTGGCAGCAAGCGTAAAACATCTAATGACATATAATCCCCCTAACTGAATACCGGCTGGCTGTGATCTGTGTGACCGCTACTACCTACGGCGGTCTCCTAAAGAATCGTACACCTGCTATCAAGGACATTCCTAACGGAAACCGCAATTCTACTAAATAAATCGATCTCTTATTTAATGTGTCATAGACTATATACAAGTAAAATTTGTCAATCTTGACAAATCCTTTTTCTCCCTCAAGAAATCGGCTGTATAACAGTCTATACCTTACTTAAATAGGTGACTCGTCAACAGCGACTTAGAGTCCTCAGAGTCGTGGTTCTGACACAAATATGCTTGCTTCATTGCTTGCCACTATTCCAGCTTGTTATTGTCTATAACAACCCCTCCCCACTTCAATGAATATTGATTTAAAAAAGACGTATACCCACCACAATGCAATAGGGGACTGAGCCAGAGATAGTAATAAAACGTATTCTTGTACATTACTCATTATATGTTGAACAAGCTGTTTTCAAGACCTTTTGTTGACATCTTTTCTTTATTTAATGTAACATTATTTAATATATTTGATATTCATTTTTATTTAACGGACTTACTAACTATTTTTCATATTTTAAATTTATTAAGAGTTCTTTAAGGCAAAAAGGCATCATTGCATTCCATTGTACCTTTTTTAGTGCGAAGAATATGGTTTCACTATAAAGTTTTTATCTATCCTAAATTTGCTACATTTTTTTCACATTTTATTGTTATTATTAATGGTTACATTAAAATTTCGCTCGGTTAGTGCTGGTAATTGTTTCTATATTTTGTTCATTTTCAATGTTCATTGTTTCATGTTTATTATTAATAATATATTATTTATCATTTTGTTGTATATTTTATCTATTATTACTTGATTATTATTATTATTATTATTATTTTATTATTATTATTATTATCTATTATTATATATTAATTGATTATTATTATTATTTATGTATTATTATTACTTATTATTATTATTTATTATTATATATTTATTATTATTATATATATATTATTATTATTCTATATATATATATATAGTGTAGTAGTAGTAGTATAGTAGTAATAATTTTCACTATCATTTTTATTAGATTGTTAAAATAGCTGTTTATTAGGATATGGGGATCTATAGATATTTATTTTTATATTCTACTCAGCTCACTATAATTTTGTAAGTTTATTTCATTATTAAGTTCACTCACTGTTTGTTAAGATGGTACTAATTTATCGAACTTGGAAGATCAGTTTTCGATTGATACAATCTTCACTCTTTACTCTAATGCCTAGTGAGTAGATGATTTTATATGGCTGCTGTTCGAATGGAAATTTCGCAGCCTCTTTTAGCAGTTTCCGACCGATTGCATGGGACATTCTTGAGCTGTCTAGCGATTTCTCATGCGTATATTACTATAATATTAATGAGGGTTTACATAGGAACGCACTCATTACTCTCACCATTGTAGGCCTTGAAGAGATAGCGAGAATGATAAAAACATAATTGGTTTACGGCGTTATTAAATGCCTTACTGTATCCATTCGCATCTGATCCTGAGTAGCGTGACCTACTTTTTTCGCGTGTCCTATTTCCTCTCTCAGCTGTTTCGGATTGGCCTTTAATGACTTGTTGAAGTGAGCGGGCGAGCTCGTTCACAGTCTTCGTGAGGTCGGCCATCTGGCGTGACATCTGGCATTCACCGCTGTGCCCAGCTTCATGTTTGCGCTCTTGGTCGCGCGCGCTGAGAGGTGGGTAGGCGGAGTCTGTTTCTCTCGTGTCTGTTCTGTTACGCACAGAGTTTACAGAACTCCAAGTCTGTTCATCGTTTGGTTGTTGGTAATTTCTTCCCTTTCGAACCAACAGTTCCTGTATAGAAGATTTCATCGTGCAACTTTAACTCAATTCTCTGGCAGGCGTCCTCGACTTTTCTTACAGCCACGGGAATGCAACTGAACATCTGCCACATTTTGGGGCATTTTGCGTACCCAAACGAAGAGCAATCGCATGGCACAAAATTTAGCGGTTGATGTGTTTCTACCTGACACACATCTGAATTCTTTTCTGTTCCCCAAATACCCCCTCTGACTCTCGAATGGAGCATAATTCACTTGGGCAATTCCTCGTCGCGTCTCGTATGACCCTGTTTGAAGACATCCCGGATTTGTTTCTTAAGGCGGGAAGGCTAAACTTCCTCCTGATATTTCTAATAGCAGGCGAGTGAAGCGTTATTTGTCGAGAGGAATGTAATTTTGAGACAAAATTAGTGCGGCAAAACTTGGAGGGGCCCAACACAAACGAAACCACGTTTCGTGGGTCGTCTTTCTATATGATTAATTTTGAAGATCCATCCCGTTCGTTCTGTAAGCCACTTAGCCAGATTAATGCACGTCATAAGGGTCAAGGTTCACATAGGTAACTGTACTTGATTAGTTGACTGTATGTCTTTATAACGCGTGAGTCCTTGGTATCAGGACCGCCTCGCCCATTTTCTCTTTTGGTGCCGCGAGATTTGTGGTAATTGATTTTCCAACTCGCCTCTTCGCATGACGATTACACGATGGGCTGCGTCCATCATGTTGGCAGGGTTAGGAGCATCTCGTTTGGGGACGGGAGATTTCCCCTTATTTCCTTTTGTGGACTTCTTTGTTTGAGTCCTAAGAGTCAGCTTCTTTGTTTAGATACCATCTTTCTATGGTCTTCGTTGCATTACTGACTGTAGCTTTTGGCGTCGTTTTTGAGTTCACTGGTAGGCGTTGTTGGTGGTTAAGCCTAATATTCAAAGAGCTTTTGATTTTGCAACTTCGTCATAACTTTCGAAATAGCAACGGTTTATTTATCGTTCCTACCTATTTTCCGAATTGTCTAAACGACTCTTGGCTTTCTTATTTCAAATGGAGACCTGTTAATAAGAAGCTTCATTCTTTCACTGTTATTATATATTTTTGACTAATAATTTATTTAATGTTGTCCAAATATCCACTCTTTTAAGCACTTAATTAAATACGAGAAGTAACGGATTCTTTTTTTTTTTCAATTCTATAACGTATCTGACTCCAAATTAGGGGTTTTAGCCCCCTGTCGCTCCTGGGGTTACCAGGAGCAGCGTTACTCCCGGGGTCAACAGTGATGTCTACGCCGAATCACTTCGGCTATCAATATGATTAATTGAATTTGCATTTCATTATTGGTGAATGATTACATAGTTACTTTCAACGTAAATGGGCTTTACTTATTATTGAGAGTGAGATGACAAGGAAAATTAGCGGTTTTCATTCAGATAAATAAATAGGCATATGAGCACAAAAATCGTCGTAGCACTATAATCAAAATAACAGAAACTATCCAAAATAAGAGATGGCACTTGATTCCTACCCTTAAATAGCCTCGCCGGCGTTTGTTTGAATTCATCAAAACTTTCTATAGAGCACCTCATTGCTATGAGGGTTTCCTACAATACTCTCGAGCGTTATTTGGTGGCGTCCCTTCTGGGCTCCGGCACCAATCACAGCCCTTGTTTGGCACTCCTTTCTTTGGAGAAAGAAAAGAGGCGCCAAACACTTAAATTTTAAACAAGTAATTATGCAATTATGAAGAGACCACCAATGATTTTAAGTGAATATGGCATTGAGACTTGCAATGCCTCTTACAGATGTTGCATACACTCTAAGACATGCATTGTTGTTGTCTCAAAAGATTCCCTATCGTAATTTCACCTTATATATATATATATATATTATATAGCTATATATATTTATATTATATTACTATTATATATATATATATATATATATCAATATATATATAATCTATATATATATATATATATCTATATATACTATATATATATATATATATTGGGCGCCCGGTTATGGGAGAGGCACAAACATACAATTTCCACAATGAAACTTTTTAAATATTCACGCATGGGTTAAAACGACTATATATATACTACTATTACTATATATAGTATATATATTATATATATAATATATTATTATATATATTATATATATATATATATATATAATATGTTATATATATATATATATTACTATATATATATAATATGTTATATATATATATATATATATATATATATATATATCATTATATTATATATATATATATATATAGTATATATATAATATAATATCTACTTAATATATGTATATATAATATATATTATATAAATATATATATAATATATATATATATATAATATATTATTATATATTATATATATATATATATATTATGAGCTAAAATTTGGATCTGAGCTGCATAATAAGACCAGTCTTTTTTAAGTGGGTAAACCTGGGGGAAATGCATTTTTAGAGATTCTAAAATTTGCGAAAAAGAGACAAACTTTCTTATGAATTTTCTAAATATATTTACATTAATATTACAAATAGAGCTAAAAATAAATATTGATATATATTTCTTTTTGAGTCTTCACACTTAGGGCTTTCTATATAAAAAGTAAGGCTTGCATTTATTTCAGTCGTAAATTTGATGCATTTAACGTAAACTTTGTAGAGTGAATTTAGAGGCCACGACCACCTGTTTTTATTATGTTTTTAATTAAAGAATACCGTTAGCATGCGTCTCGCTAGTCGCCCCCTCCCATTGTCATGGCAGACCGCCCGCGGAGCTTCCAGTCAATACCTGTGCCCAATATTTAAAATTTAATTCTTTTTTTTTTTTTCGTACAAAAATGAAGAAGGCAATTTTAGCGTAGGTAAATAATTCTCGAGATAGACATTACCAGAAACCATTTTCTGATACCAATTTTTTATTTGCTCGTGGTAATTATATGGCATTATATATATAATAGTAGCTTATATATAGATATATTATATAGTATATATAATATATTATTATATATATAGTATATATATATTATATATTATATATATATATATATAATATACTATATTATAATATTATATATATACTATAGTATTATATATATATATATATAATATTATACTATATATATATATATATATATATATATATATAAATATATATATATATATATATATATATATAATATATATATATATATATATATATATATATATATACTATATATATATATATATATATATATATATATATATTTATATATATATGAACAAACTATTTTTTATCTTCAGATACTTTGTGGCTGAAAATGTAGGGGAGGGCAATGCTTACCCTAGCCCCCCCCCCCCCCCCCCCCCCCCCCCCCCACTATATCCTCATCTTTTCCCCATCCCCCCCCCCCTGTTTGCACCAATCCGAGAATCGTAACACGCTTGAAAATAATTCTGAATTGTATGTATTTTTTATAAATGAGATATTAAGACTTTAGATGCATAATAGCTTTTTATTTGCTCTACATCATAATAGGAGTTGTACAGTGGGATACTGAGCACTGTTGGTGGGAAGAAATAGGCGTGGGAAGCGAGGTAAATGCTTTTGTGCTTGAGAAGCAGAACGAAGTAGCGGAAGTTTGTTAAAATATTATTACCAGTAGTAGTATCTGACAAAGTAATACAGAAATATGGATGTTTATAATTAAAAGGCCTAGGAGTGATAACAGTAAATCACTTGTGATTGAACAAACTACGAACTCATTTAGTGGTAGTTCTAGTAATGTTGATGGTAATTCAAGTGGTATTGAGGCCAATCCTATTAATGATACTAAATTTAGTATTGTTGCTACTTGGGATATAACGTGCTAAGAGGAAAATGTCCTGGATATTGGAAATTACATAATTGGAACCAATATTAGATGGATTAAAGTTTGAGTTATTAATGAAACAGTTTAAACCACCAATTACGTACAGTTTTATAAATGTTGAAGAGGGAAAGAGGCCTTTTCTTTATGAATGGCTAAATCTGCACAATTCTTAGCTAGCGTATTCTAAAATATTGAAAGGACCGTTTTGTAGATTATGAGTCTTATTTAGACCTTCTATCAAAAGAGGTATATTTGGTTCATTTCTCGTAAAACCATTTAGAAAATATAGAAACATGCATTCACGTGCTAAAACCAATGTAAATTCAGAATGGCATAAAGATGCCTCAGAAGCAGCAAAGAATTTCAAACAAATAATATTAAATATGCGTATTTGTGTAACTGTACAACTGCATGTTGCTGAGCACTTGTTTATTCAAAAAAATAGGCAAAAATTGGTATCTATAATTTCTACCTTAATATTTTGTGTGGACCCATGATATCGCTATTCGAGGTAGCACTGCAGATACCGGCAATTTTTTTCGATTTGCTTAAATATTGAGTAGAAGCTGGAGATGTTATTCTTGTGGAACATTTGAAATCAAAAGGAGCAAAGACCAAATACACATCACATATGATTCAGAATGAACTTATATTTATTTGTGGAAAGTTGAAATGTAATCAAATTGCGAATGAAGTAAACAATTGTGAATATTTCTCCCTTTTAGCATGCGAGACAATAGACATATCCAGGACAGAACGACTATCGATTGGTGTTCTCTTCGTTGATAAGGATCTCAATGTACGTGAAGAATTTCTAGGCTTTACACCTCTTGAAAAACTGAAAGCTGAAGACATAGCAGAAGCTATATTGTCTGCTACATGAGATAAATGCAATTTAAATATGAGTAAACTTGGGGGGCGGGGGTTTGATGGGCCCTCCACCAAGGTTGGCAAAGAAAATGGAGTTCAAAAGTTAATAAGAGATTAGTACCTTAAAACCAATTTTTTTCATTGTTGTTCCCATCGTTTAAATTTAGAAATTAATGACCTAAATGATGTTCCAAAATTTCGAAACACTGTTGGAATTGTAAAACAATTAATAAACTTTATCGTGAAAGCACGTCACGCAGAAATTTGGTAGCAAATATACCATTGTTATGTGAAATATGATGGTCTGCCAGGTATAAAACAATTAGGATATTTTTTTACCATTTTAGCCAAATAAAATTATCATTAGAAAATCTCTCATCTGATCCAGATGTAACGCAAGCCACACGAACTGCCAAGTATAAAACAATTAGGATATTTTTTTTACCATTTTAGCCAAATAAAATTATCATTAGAAAATCTCTCATCTGATCCAGATGTAACGCAAGACACACGAACTGCAGCATGTCAGCTTTCATCATCTGCAGGAAGTCCTACATTTCTCATCTGTTTAATAATCATGACGAAATACACTTCACATTTGGAGCCTATAGCAAATATTCTTCAAACTAAAGTAATAAATTTGGATGAGGTTCATTGCCACATGGAAAAACTTTTAAATATTTTAAAAACCGATAGAAGTGAAAATAATGTAGTCTCTTTTTTTTAAAGGAATTTTTAAAAATCTACGAATTTTTGTGAAGGTTTTTCATTACCACATGTACATTATTCAAAAGAATCTGAGCCTCAAGAACATCAAAAAGTTCTGTTGAGGATTGCTTCAGAGTTTCACTATTTATACTTTGCCTTGATTCTCTTATTTCCTCTCTGAGAATCAAAATTTCGGAACACAATATAACATCTACCTTTCTTTGCATTTTACACCCAGTTAGAATAAGAAATTTAGCCAAATCAGAATATTTAGCAAAAATTGAACTCATTATAACTGAATATAAAACACTGACAACCTAATTGGTGACGCAGAATCTTGGTTTAATTTCTGGAAGGAGTCAGATAGGGAACAGATAGATGAGAAAATAAGTTACAGCACATTCTTACAAAATCATTGTACATTTTTCCCAGCAGTTGCACAAGCTATCAAAGTAATTTTCACACTTCCATTACCTACTTGTACAATTGAAAGGTCGTTTAGTACCTTACGACGTGTTAAAACGTGGCTAAGGTCAACTATTTCCAACGAAAGATTAAATTGTCTATGTTTATACTAAGCATTCACGGGAGAAAAGTTTCACGTCAAAACCATCAATTGATAGAAGATACTCTAACTGATTTTGGGAAAGAAAAAAGAAATATTAAATTCTTATTTTCAAGCTAAAAGTAAAACACTGTAATTTAATTTAATAATATGAGACTTTTTACTAGTTATAATCATTTTGAAATAAAACTTTTCGTAAATTATGAAGTATTAATAAATATTGGTCTTATGTGGTAAATCATTTTTTATTATTCAAAACTTGAATAATTTTATATTCGATAGTATATATCTCTACATATATATATTTTTTGTGTTATATATATTTTTATTATTATTATATTTATAAATATATATATATATATATATATATATATATATATATATATATATATATGTGTATATATTATATATACATGTTTATAAATATATATAAATATAGATAAGAAGAAGAATAAATATATATATATATATATATATATATATATATATATATATATATATATATATATATATATATATATATATATATATATATTTAAAATTAAGAATGATTTTCATCTCAATTAACATGCTCATAACAGAAAAGGAAAAACAGAAAAGGTCTTAACAGAACTTATCAATGTATTCACAAATACACACACACATACACAACACATTCGTTTACTCTTTCTCTCTTTAAAGGTGTTTTGATTTATATATATATATAGTATATATATATATATATATATAATATATATATATATATATATATATATATATATATATGATATATATATATATATATAAATAGAGGAAGTGGGAAATATAGAGGAAGCTGCAGTGGTAGTGGTGTTGAGAGTTTTCTCTTCTTCTTCCTCCACTGGTAGGTTTTGTTGGTGTAGTAGAGGGCTTGTAGTTATCTATTCTGCTTGTTTCTCCACTGTACAGGTAGTATTTGATGGTTGTTCTTTGATAACTCCTCATATTAGGCTTCGTTTATTCAATGAGGGGTCTAAATATCTACAGGTGCTCGGGATTACACATTTCACTGTTGAAGCCGCCTGCTTTACCAACAAGAGGCTATATGGTTACGCTTTGATTAATACTTCGAGGCTAATTAATCATCAAAAAACAAGCAGTTATAACTTTGAACCCTTTTATAGTTATCTCTTTAATAGGAAGGTGTTCAAGCAGCTTTAGAATTTGGTTATTTTATTAAATTCACATTCAGAATATATTTAACAAGTTCGATGCCTTCTTATCAAGCAGATTAATTTCTAATACATATTTATTTTTCTCGCTGACCTCCAACCGAGTTAAATTTTCATCTGAGTCAAATGAGAGAGAGAGAGAGAGAGAGAGAGAGAGAGAGAGAGAGAGAGAGAGAGAGAGAGAGAGAGAGAGAGAGAGAGAGAGAGAGAGAGAGAGAGAGAGAGAGAGAGATGGACAATTAAATTAACTTTTTAGATACAATAAAACAATACTATATATAATTTGAACAATATTTTATAAAGAAAGCATTATTAACAATCAGATAACAATAAAATAATTTTATACTAATATATATTAAAAGTAAAAACCATATATAACACAAATTTATGGTTAAAATAATTGTAAAATATAAATATTCCTTAGACACAAGCTGCGCTGATATTTTGATTTCTGTGATTTCCCATTTTTATAATGTTTTACGCTCAACTAACATATGCGAACAATTTAAAAACCTTTAAAAAAAAAAACAAACTTAAAATTCATTGTTTTATGTCTTATAAAATATTTTAATCAATTATTTGACAATACTATATACACTTCGTGCCCTAAAAGCGGAAGACTTTAATTGCTAATTAAAATTTACTTCAGTAATCACTGAAAACGTACCCTATGCACTGGGATACGTCTAGTTACTAAAGCTTGTTCCTTTTATTCCATAGATGAGGTGGAAGTTTGTGAAGGCGAATCATCATCTAATTGAGGAACCATGTATTGCGAAGGCAAATTACCAACCGATTGAGGAGCCATCTGCTAAGTCGAATTACCAGGCGGTTGAGGAACTACCAGCGAAGGTGAATTATTAGCTGTTGAGGAACCATCTGCAAAGGCGAAGGGAGTACGGCAAGCTTCAAATGACTAATCGAAACGACATCCTTCCGTCTTTTAGAAAGTTGTATCTTGTAGCATCAATCCATTTGTTGTAGAACCTTATAAGGGTCAGAATAAGATGCTTCCAGACTCTTCCAAATGCGATCGACTCGAAGAAAGACATGGGAATATATAATGTATGATGAAGTACTGAAGAGATAAATATGTGTTAGCTATCGAAAATCCAGTTCTTTCACGTGAGCCAAAAAAATTTTCATGAAGTCGCTGTAAGAATCTCTATTTTTAGGTACTTGAAGAAGTTCTAAAGGACAAAGAGGTTTTTACCGGTTACTGCTTGAAAAGGAGAGAATCCGGAGTCATCAGGAATGCAAAGAAACTTAACATGATGACTGGAAGAGAGAGTAACCAATTTTATTTCTGCCCCATGATGACACTCTTCAAAGATCGATGAAGTCTTTCGATTTGGCCATTTTATGAAGGGTGGTAAGCGCTCGTCCGGAGTTTGTGAAATCCAATCAAATTCGATAGTTCGGAGAAAAATTCTCCTTCAAACTGTGATCTGAGATTACATAGAAAGGAATTCCAAATCTTCATATACTTGCATCAAAGCAAATGTGACAGATTTTGAAGTCGTATTCACTAGAAGAATTGCTTCTGTTCACTTAGTGTTCTTGTCGATGCAGGTGAGAAGATATCTAAAGACTGGAGCTGAAGTTTCGGTAAAGGAAGATGGAGGTAATGGTCCGCCGATGTTGATATCTATTGTTTCAATACGCTGTGATGGAATTTCCATGAGAGCAATAGGTGGTTTAGTATGACGTTGAATCTTTGAAAGTTCTCTCTGTTGACAAGAGCGAACCAAAATTCTGATGTCACGATCCATGTTAGGCCAAAAATAACTAGTTTTAATAAGACGCAGAGAAATCTTAACTCCAGGAGGAATATTATTGATGAAAATTATTAAAGATATGTTCATGACATGGTTTTGGCAAAAATGGTCGTGGAAAAGCTGAGGAGGTATCATACCATTCCTGAAGATTATCTTTAGAGGGTAAGAATGAAGTCGGGGCTGAAAAGTTGTAGTTTCTTCATCTGTTGATTGAAGACGAGTGATAGAAGGTAAATCGAAAGCATCTATTGTTACCGAGGATCAGGGAAAGGTATCAGCCGCGATATTATCTGCACCTCTAAGGTAGTTCATTAAAGATACATATTCTGTTAAGACAGAAAGACGACGTTGTTGCCGATCACTCTTTGCTTGATTCCTAATGCAGGAAGCTGAAACTAGAGGTTCGTGATCATTGCACAAAATAACATTCCTTCCTTCCAACATAAGCTTGAAATGAAAAATAGAATAGCAGGCTGCTAAAAGTTCATGGTCAAAAGCTGAGTATTTACGCTGCTGTTCTGATAGCTTCTTGTTGTAGAAATCTATAGGGACTGACTGTCTATCAACCATCTGATGAATTGCTGTTCCTATAGAAGTCAGGCTACTATCCGTTATAAGCTGAAGATGGGTTGCATTCGGTAAAGAAAATGGAAGAGTTGTGGCGTTCTGGAGTTGATTCTTGATTCAACGAAAGTGTCATCTTCCTCTGTGGTTCATGTAAGAGACTTATCTTTTGGATTGTGTTTTGTTTTGTTTTTTGATTCAGGAAAGACTAGCTATGCGAAACAATGGATGAGACGACTGCAGTATCCAATTATCCCAAAGAATCTTCTAAGAGCTGATGAATCTCGAGGAAGAGAGTATTTGAAAATTTCGGACGTCTTTTCTGGAGAAGAATTTCCATCTGAAGGAATATGATATCCTAAATAGTTGAGAGATGATTTGAAAAATTCACATTTTTTCTAAGGATATTTTGAATGATTTGTCTTGAAGAAGCTTGAAAACTGCCCTGAGGTGTCCTTTATGATGTTCTGGAGTTCATAAGAAAATCACCAGGTCATCAAGGTAGACGTATATAAATGGGAGATGTCGAAAAAGGGAGTCCATTATTCTTTGAAAATGGGTCCTGAGGTCTTCAAACCAAAGCATATTCAAAAAGGCGGAAAGGAGTTATGATAGTCTTTTCAATGGGGTTCGATAGTAATAGAACTTGATGATATGCTCTCTGAAGGTCTATTTTGCTGTAGATTGTTAACCCATGTAGGCGTTGCGAGAGACTCTGAATGTGAGAAAGTGGATACTCATTTCCTTTAGTAATGGCATTCTAAGATCTGTAATAACCACAAGGCCCCCAAGTTAATGGGGTTTTCTTTGGCACCAGATGGAGCGGAAAAGCCCAAGAATACTTAGAAAGTCTAATGATTTCATTCTTCAAAAGAGTGTCGAATTCTGCTTTTTCTACTTTTAGTTTATCTTCGGGAAGACGGTGAGGTCTTGCAAACACTAGCGAAGAATCATCAGCCTCTATGTGGTGAACAAGCCCTTTTGGATTAGATTTGATGTTCGCCAAGTCAATAGATGAAGTTAACAGAGGAAACTCCTGAAGCAAAGATAAGATTTGTAGTCTTCATTGTTAGCGTTGATTTGTAATGAGGGAACTTCCTCAGAGGAGACTTGAAGGGGTGCCAGAAGAGAAGTATTTGTGTCTTGCAGAGTTTTCTTCCCACATTCAATGATTAAGTTGAAATGGAATAGAAAATCCATACCCACTATTGGTATTGCGATATCAGCTACTATGAAAGTCCATTAAATCTTCGACGAAGCTTCTTGATCGTTATATATGTCACAATCTCACCATGACAAATGATAGGCGAGTCATTGGCTGCGGAACAATTGACATTAACTGCAAATAAGGGCATGTTGGTTACCATCGAAGATTGGTAGACTTGAAATGGAAGAGCTGATGTCTAAGAGGAAGAGAGTATCTGCGCTGAATATTGTGACATTAATAGTAAGTTGCGAACTGATTATAGAGCACAAGCAGTCAGATCGCATTTCTAGTTTTCCTTTGGGGTAGGAGAAGAAGCTCTAGAAGAGGGTCGAGACAAGGGCTGCACCTGTACATTAGTTTTATCAGGCCACTCTTACACCATTCTCTGCCTGTCCTTACCTGTTGGGCGAAGTAAATATGAGTACAGAAAACGTGAGGTTTTTGATTTTGACTATATGGACAAAGTCCTGCTGGTATTTCTGTTGCCCTTGTTTTCGTTGCTATGGCTACTGCTGATGTAGTTGCTTGTGTAGTCGTAGCTGTTGACACTGCCATGGCAGGAGTGGAGGATATCAAAACAACTAGATCATTGCTAGTTCACTAAGTTATTCAAGCGTAAGATCTGTCTGTGAAGTCAAGGTGGGTTTAATGTTGGGAGGGTCTTCAAGAACTGCATCAGAATTATGTTTTCTCCAATTTTCAATTTGTCACTATTATGAAGCATTTCTCGAAGATGAAGAGAAGACTTGCCCCTGTAGGGCTGTTTGGGCATAAATTCACTGAATAACGTCTTACTCTTCTTGTTGATGATAATGACTACTTTTTCAGTGGAGTATAAGCTTGAGCCTCGAGTTCTGCAGAGGAGATTCGGTCGACGACGTCAATGGACAGCTGGCAAAGAACGTGGAAGTACTTCGTCTTCTCCAAGTAATTTTTCCAAGGTGAAACTGCGACTTCAGTACACGGAACACGTCGGAACCAACGTCTCAGAGAACACCGGAGGTTTTGCCTTTATCCCGGCGATAGATTCTTTTATTTGTTTTTCGGGAGGAAGCTGTTGGCTTTCGCTGTCTTTAGACATCTTCTTGAGTCCTGAAAGAATGGTCTTCTTCTGGGGAGAGTGGACTTCTTCTTGAGTCTTGAGAGTGGTGTTCGACTTCTGAGCTCCCCAATTCTGTAGTGGTAGAAGTGTTGGGAGTTATCTCTTCTTCTTTTTCCTCCACTGGCAGGTCTTGTAGGTGTAGTAGTTGATTGATAGCTCCCCGTATTAAGCTTCTTTATACCGTTGAGGAGCCTAAGTATCTACTGGTACTCGGAATTACACTTTTCACTGTTGAAGCCATCTTCTCCACCAACAAGAGGCTATATAGTTACAAGCGGTTATAACCCTTTCATACATATCTCTTTAACAGTAAGGTGTTAAAACAGCTTTAGAATTTGGTTAGTTTATTAAATTTACATTCAGAATATATTTAACAAGTTCGATGCCTTCCTTCAGTAGATTGTAATTTTAATACATATTTAATTTTCTTTGTTATTTTCAAAGAAAAAGTATTATCTGGGAAGAGAGAGAGAATAGGAGAGAGAGAGAGGAGAGAGAGAGAGAGAGAG
Organism: Trachelipus rathkii; assembly: GCA_015478945.1. Classification (NCBI taxonomy): domain Eukaryota; kingdom Metazoa; phylum Arthropoda; class Malacostraca; order Isopoda; family Trachelipodidae; genus Trachelipus; species Trachelipus rathkii. Next base: position 21,173 of record JABUQX010085675.1, read on the forward strand.
AGAGAGAGAGAGAGAGAGAGAGAGAGAGAGAGGCGGAAAAGTAAAAATCATTTTTTAATCAACTCAATAATTATGTACAATATAACGAATAATTTTATAAAGAAAACATTGTAAAGGAGCCATAACAAAAAATATTTTGTACTAAATATATAATAGTAAAAATCATGATCTACTACAAATTTATGATTAAAGGATGTAAAGATTAAAATATTCCTTAGATACAAATTGGCTCCGATATTTTTGTTTTCTATAATTTTCCCATATTTTTAAATATACTACATCTATACTAAAATTGAGCATATTTAAAATGTTTTTAAAAAAAGTACTTTAAAATTCATATATTTTTATCGTATATCGTATAATAATATTTAATCATTATTTACAATACTGTTATATTATAATAATTAATACTTATTAGTTTAATTATTTATTATTTATTAGCTTTATTATTATAAAATAATATATATAGTATTATATATTATAGTTATATATATTAATAGTATTAATTATATATTAGTTAATACAATATATATTATATATATATATATATTATATATATTATATTAATTATACATAATATATATAGTATATATATATTTACCTATATATATTATATATATATAAATATATATATATATTATATATATATATAATATATATATTATCTATATGAAGAAGTAGTATTATTATTATATAATATTTATATTATATATATATAATATAAATATTATATCTATATATATATATATAGTATATTAATTTATATAATATATATTATATATATATATATATTCCGCTGCCCTTGGGCCTGCTCGGCTCCGGCTCCGGCTCCGCTGCCGGCTCCGGCTAAAAAAAATTGGGCTCGTGCCTTCACCCCTCAAAAAATTTGACTCCAACACGCAGTTCCGGCTCCACCTCCAGCTCCGGTTCGGCTCGTCAGGTTTTGTTTTATACAGCCTGGAGATATCGAACACTTCACTTTCCATTTACGAGTCCTGGGATCAAGGCTTTGATTTCTAACTTTTTTTCTAAACTTTCCTTCATTTATAACCTTCTCCTGATGTTTCTTTCCGGTCGATCTAATTATACTCCTATATCATAGTCGATATTCTATAATCTATAGTCGATATATTCTATATCATTTGTTGCAGACGGTCACCTTTCATAATTGTAAATCTATCAGAGTATTGTTCTTGGGATTCTGTCTTACACATTATATAATATATATATATATATATATATATATATTATATATATATATTTTAGAATATTAATATATATACTATATATATATATATATATAATATATTATATCAATATATATATATATATAAGTACCTTGTTTATTTAGTTTTTATAAGAATTTGAACATTTTTAAGTTAATAATGTTGACTAAGATATGAAATATTATATCATAGTGAAATAAAAAATATCAAAGTCGTAGATTGAAATTTTAATCATAATGATGTAAATTTTCGTTCCTGAGAGGAACCAGGGTTGATGGAAAATTTTATGTCAACTTGACATAAAAAAAATTTTTTTTTGTGCATGGGGTGGTTTCACTCAAACAGATCTCTTCACAAAAGTGGAGTGTAGGGCTTTTCGCCATATCAACTCTCCTTATCTCAATAATCTCAATATTTAATCCCTTTCCGACTTCCAAATTGTTACGTTACGCCCTTTATCACTATCGCTATTATAATTGACACTTGTGACCTTTCCAGCCGCATACCTTCCCTGGAGGAGATCTTTTGCGACACGTCTTTCACACAGTTTCATTCTTTCTCTATCTAACTCTTCGGCCTCAGGCTTAACCGCTCTATCCAATCTTACATACATTCTCCACTGTATAAAGTCTGGAACGCATTTCCTCCATCTATTTTCCCCAAGTTTTTCTTTGACTTACACACTTTTAAACTGAATGTGAGGCCTAGCCCAAATTGTCGACAAGAGAAAGGGTCAAAATTACATCAAAATAATTTCCTGTACTGCCCGCGCACGCGTTAGGTTAGGTTAGGTTAGGTTAGGTTAGGTTAGGTTAGGTAGTGTTAGATTAAGTTAGGTTAGGTTAAGTTTTGCTGGATTCGTTAGAGAAACTCTGAATAACCAGATTCTTTTTTTTTTTTTTACAAATGTCGACCCATTTTCCTCTCGACCATTTGGGTATAGGTTCCTGAGTGTATCGAACCACGTGACGTCAACATTTCAGACTTCAAATTTGGAAAGATCCTCAAAACTGATGTAACGATATTTTGAGATACTGGAAATATTTGACATTTTTGACATTTTTTGACATAATTATTTTTAGTTGAAATATTCGATATTTTTGACATTTTTTGACATAATTATTTTTATATCGAATGAAATAAATAAATAATAGTAATAAGTGGATTAGTAAATATAAGGTTTAATCAAGCCTGTTATATTTCTTACACATTGCAATGAAGAATCTATGATAGAAGAAAAGTTTCTCTGAAATAGTTCACCCAACCTAAATATTGGTTCGAGTGTATGTGAAAGAGAGAGAGAGTAGATAATCTGATCATGATGTAATATATTGTGCTAAGCATATCCATTTATGAAAATTAATATTACTAATATAATAATTATTAATATAATAAGATAATAATTATAATAATAATAATAATAATAATAATAATAATAATAATAATAATAATAATAATAATAATAATAATAATAATAATAATAATAATAATATTAATAAATAATACTAAAATAATATATAATAATAATAATAATATTAATAATAATTAATATATAATAATAATAATCAAAATAATAATAGATAAAAGATAATATAATAATAAGGTAAACAAAAATATAATAATCATATAAATAATAATAATATTTATAATGTTATGTTATAAATGTTTTATATAAAAAGATAATATTAAGAATAATTAAAAATTCAATAGCAACAGCTAAAGCTGTAGTAAGTGTCAACATAATAAGATAATAATAATATATTAATGAATATAATGTTATTATTATTATTATTATTATTATTCATTATTATTATTTATTTTTATATTATTATTAATTATTATTATTATTATTATTATTATTATTATTATTTCCTATATTCTATTATTTATTATATTATTATTATTATTATATTATATTTTATATTATTATTATTATTATTATTTTTTATTATTATATTTATTATTAATTATTATTTTATTATTATTATTATTATTATTATTAATTTTATTATTATTATTATTATTATTATTATTATTATTATTATTATTATTATTATTATTATTATTATTATTATTATTATTGCTGGCCAATCAAGTCGGTTGTATCGTAGTAGGTAGAGTTATCGAGTAAATTTGATTAGATAATGTGGGTTTAATACGAATTAATTGCGATTCGTATATCTGATATAAATGAGATATTTCAGTATCCTTAACTTAATAAATAATTAATATAAAGTTAATAACTAAGACGTCACAGATATTAAGAACTAATTAATAATAATAATAATAATAATAATGTAATAATAATAATAATAATAATAAAGATTTTATTACCTATTAACCTAGCTATTCCCTTTATAAAGGTAGCTTAATATCTTTAATTATATCTTCAATAAAACTGAAAAGAAATTATAAAACGGGTAATTACAATGTTTTTTATTATTATTATTATTATTACTGGAAAAAAAACTGGTTTTATTTCTTAATGAATAATTTTGAGTTGTGGGGGTGGTGGGGCTAAGGGGGGTATGTTAGTGTGATGGGGGTTGGGGGATATTAAGATTTATTGTGTCTTTTTAATCTTTTCCTCATTTACAAGAACTTGAAAATAAAAAATGATAAACTTTGGTAATAAATATATTCCTAGAAAGGAAAAAAAATATGTTTGTTTGTGTATGTATATATATAAATATTCAGGATAATACAGAAGACTGTTGGGTTTCTGGGGGGGGGGATGAGAGGTGGAGAGTTGTTTAATACGATAAACAAATTATCTAATTTAAGATCTGGATGAAGCGAAAGCGTTAATAGGTTTAATCCTTGTCGGGAGATGGCGCTAAACATGTTGAAAAGTCTTGGATCGAATATATATGATTCGATATGGTCATATATTCGCCTTGTACCATCTGATATTTAGACATTTAATAGCATTCCAATGCTTCATCTCTACATTCTCCATTCCTCAGGCAAAGATAAATAAAGCTTTCTACGTAACATTCACTCTTTTTTCCAGAACGTTTTGTAGACAAATTTCATTGTTTTCCCTTCAATTGTAACGAATATACTTGGAACCCTTTTTCGACGCCTTTTTTTTTATGATTATTTGACCAATACCAAAAAAAAATTGTAAAAAAAAACAAAACATTTAAATAAAAATGGGTAATTAAAATTGAATTACGTTTGAGATGTAGTTTGTGGTTTATTATAAGATGTTCCATTATTGTTATAGATTTCATTCTTGCTATTTCTTTCCTTTTAATATATACCGAATTCTAAAAGAAGTTTATACTCTCTTGAAGGGTTAGATTCTTAATGAAAGACCTCAATGTTATATATATAATAATATATATATATATATTATATATATACTTAATATACTTAATCTATATATCTATATATATAATTATATATATATTATATAAAATATATATATATATTATATATAAGATATATATATAATATATAATAATATTATATTATATATATAATATATATATATATATATATATATATTTATATATGATAATATATATTACTTATTTATTATACTCTTATATGTAATATATATAGTAATCTATAATATATTCATATATATAATATATATAATAGTCATATATATACATAATATATATTTATAATTATATATAATATATATATATATATATCTATATATTATATATAATATATATATATTTATATATTATATATATATAATATATAAATATATTTATAAATATTTATAATATATAGTATAGTATGTATATATATAATTAATATATTTATTATATATATAATATATATAATATTTATAAATATATATAGTATATATATAAATATTATATTAATATATATATATATATATACATATATTATAATATATATATAATATATATATATATATATATATATATATACACACAAATCAACGTTGATAGACTGTAAAAAATAGAGATACACAAGAATTAGTGTTTAGGAAAAGCATGTTTTCTGATTTAATTAAAAAAAACAAAACATTTTATTGCCACATTTTGCAGTGATTTAAAGTAACTGAAAAATTATGCAAAAAATAATTACTTAAAAAATAATTAAATAATTAAGAAATTATCTTCTTAAAATATATATGAGCTAAAAAAAAATTATTAGAAAAATAATTATATTCAAAAACAATGCAAAAATAGTCAAAAAGACAAAAAAAAACATAAAAAACATATGAGTAAGAAAAACGTTAAAATATTGAGATGAGAAAAGATTAAAAACCGAAAATTGTGAAAAATATTTTTTTGTTTTTCTTGTTGTTTATTACAATTTTAATAGTTTTTTTTTGGTAAAGATTGTTCAAATATTCAGAATAATAAATAAGTTTAATTAATTACGTCTTGCAATTACTGCAGCTTGTATCTTAACCGTGTGTGTGTGTGTGTGTGTGTGTGTGTGTGTGTGTTGTGTGTGTGTGTGTGTGTGTGTGTGTATGTATGTGTGTAGGTGTGTGTGTGTGTGGGTGAGAGAGAGAGAGAGCGAGAGAGAGAGAGAGGAGACGAGGAAGAGAGAGAGAGAGAGAGAGAGAGAGAGAGAGAGAGATATGTAGAGTGTGTGTGTGCATGAGTATGTGTGCATGGGATAATGTGTGTCTGTACGGGTGTCTGCGTGACTGCTTTTACTTCCTTCTATTATTATGAATGATAATGACTAAAATTATTTTATTTTTTTATAGTAGAACTACTCTGCTGCTACTACACACTACTCCAAGAATATGACAATGCTAATAACAATAAAATAATATTACCACAACAGTCTTAAACACTAACATCAAGCATTTCTACTACTAAATCAATTTTCACCTTTACTATTATCATTATTATTATTATTATTATTATTATTATTATTATTATTATTTATTATTATTATTATTTATATTATTATTATTATTATTATTATTTTTTTATTTATTATTATTATTATTATTATTAATTAATATTTATATTATTATTATTATTATTATTTATTATTATTATTATTATTATTATTATTATTATTATTATTATTATTATTATTATTATTATTATTATTATTATTATTATTATTTTATTATTATTATTATTATTATTTTATTATTATTATATTATTATTATTATTATTATTAATATTAATCTTATATATATTATTATTATTATATTTAATATTATTATTATTATTATTGATTATTTTATTATATTATTATTATTATTATTATTATATATTATTATTATTTATTATTATTATATTATTATTATTATTTTTATTATTTGTAGAATCCAGCAGTAAATATAAGCATTAATTAGTATTATTAAAGTCTCATTAAACACTGCAAAAATGTAAATAACAAAAAGTATAATGTAATAATAAAGAAAAAGTAAAATAAAATAATATATAATAATAATAAAAAATAATAATAATAATAATAATAATAATAATAATAATAATAATAATAATAATATAATAATAATAGATATTGTCAGTATTATATATAAATACACCAGAACACCATTTAATAAAATAATTTAATCATAAAAGTGAGAATATCTACATAGTATATACTTTCTTATTATTATTATTATATTATTTTATTATTAATTATTATTATTATTATTATTATTATTATATTATTATATTAATATATATATATATTATTATTAATTATTTATATATTATTATTAATTATTATTATAATTATTATATTAATTATTATTTACTGTATATAGTTAAGTAAAGTTATAGATGTGGTAGGAGTATAGTATAAGGTATAGATTACTTATATTTTATATATACCCCTAGTTAATCAAGGTTAAAAATATTGAAGGGGGGTATTAGTAATGGTTTAGATGATAATTAATTATAATATAGTACTACTATATATATATATATTATATTTATATATATACTTAGTCCTAATATACAAAGTTATCATCCACCCTTATATATTATTTATACTGTATATTTTTCACCGTAGAGGGTATGAATATATACAATACAATACAATAAATAAACCTCTTATAATTAAAAATAAATCACTAGCTAAATGTGGGTGTTATAAGATTCTGAGAAATAGAGCCAAATAATAAGTGCGTTGGGAAAAGCAAGTATTTGTTTAAATTATGTATTATAAATATTTTATTTCGGAGATATTTATTGAAGAAATATTAGTTTAGTTGTTAAAAAGAAAGAAAAAATAAAAATAATAAATAAAATTGAAAATTGGTTTTCAGTAATTCTGATGTTTGTTCATGTCGTTTGGGCATAACTTCGGCTCTATCGTGGTCACGAGCTCGAGAAGTGTGATCTTCGCTCTCGCTCTGCTTCACTTCTTCGGCGGTCTCTCTGCTCCTCTTTCCTCTCTCTTCTCTTCGAGTTTCATCATACATCACTCGTCTCCCGTTATATACACAATCTCCCTCTAATGATGGTGTCCTTATATACGCGGTTTCTCACTCGAGGTCTCTGTCAGTACTCGTCCTCTCTCTGTAGCTATCCAAATCTCACTTTCAAATGGTCCTCATTATATTGCCGTTACTCCGGTTTATGGTGTCATTTCTTAATCAAATGCTGTCTGTGCTGTCTTTCCGTCCTGCTCTGTCTGTCTGTTGTCTCTCTAGTCTGTTCATGTCGGCTGGGCTGTGCTGTTCTCTCTGATCCTGCTCTGTCCTGTCGATCTGTATAGCCTAACAGTCTGTCTTCTTGAGTGTGGACTGATGATTGCATGTTCTGTTTGTGCTGTCTGCTGTCAGTCCCTGTTTTCCTAACGCAAATACAGAGGTCGGAGAATGTGCCTCATGGCGCTCATTAACATAATCCACAACTTCACATGTTATTACAATGCTTTGAGGTGTATCAATTATTTGGAGTCATTTCTGATACTATACACGAATCTGTAGTCTGTCGAAGTTATTTAACGTATTGGATGGTATAAATGGAAGAAAAGTTGGAGATAGCCTTGATAAACCTCACAACAGAGCACGGAGTAACGCAGAGTTATGACATATTAGTTGCACCGGTAGTTGATCTGTGATCCGGTGCGGTGAGTGCCGAGTTATTATAATATTGTGTATAATATTGTAATTAAATAATAATATATTGTTTAGAGTTATTTAATTATATGTATATTTATAACCTTAGTGATTTACGTAAAAGATATAAATTGGAGATTTCAATGAACCAATCGATAAGTAATAAAATATAAATAATAAATAAATGAAAATAAATAAATAATAATTTTCTTTGAAATTATATACTCTTGTCTCATTGTTTATATATAACAAATGTTTTAATGTAAGGCAGATTTCTGTATTATAACCAAAGAATTCACTAAAGCAAACCACCATCCAGCCTCATACCCTCACTTATATATATATCCCTGCCACTATATTATACACTATGTATTCACATAATAATATTACGCCTTGATCTATTGTTATACTATTGTAATTTATATACTATTATTGATATATGATTTATGTTTGTCATATTTCGAGTGTCATTTTTGGATAATAATACTAATATAACATATAAATTATATACACAAGTACTTTTATATCTAAAGATATCTATATAATTCAACTATATTCTATATGCTACAATATTTAAACAAATGAAGTTTAGCACACGTATGAGTAAAATTTCAATTTTTTTTATCCTTCAGTAAGTAGGTAAACTGTAGCGGGACATCCATCATAGAGATTATTCTTTAAGTGAATATGCAAGCAGTCACCCCAAACATTAATCACAATCGTACGCAAAATATTCTTTTACTATTTATGGCACTCCCAAATAATTTTAAAAATGAAAATCAAATAATAACTACACAAAAATATACAAAATAACAATTAAAGAGTAATTACAGTTGCGTACAACAAAAATTTTTTAAAAATTCACTTCCTTTTCTTTATCAAAAAAATATTTAATTACAATGTTTTAAGATGATAATACTTAGATCAAAATACATTGGTGTCCCTGTAATACGCATATAAACGTAAACTTAGTCTAGAGGAACGTCATTGTCAAGCAATGTCTCTCATATACCCAAATGATAAAATTATATTAAAACATTTATACATTAGTTATTCGATCAGGTATCTCTTTAAAAAAATGATTGAAATAACAAAACACACAAAATCATTTTTCGAACAAATTAAAGAGCTATACGCCTAATAGTATTAGTTTCTGGCTATTATATCATTGTGAGATGGAATTGATTCGATCGGACACGATAGGTAGAATATGAATGATAACTCCTCGTCATAGACACGTTGGGGTAACGATAGGGAACCGCCTCATTTTTTCCGCCAATACACATCTTTAATGACAATCGCATTAATTACATATTAGTATCTAGCGATATCAATGAGCACCCATAACTGCAACCTGAAGAATATAATCTGGCAAATCAAAGGTGCGGAGAGAAAACGGCTGCCATACAGTATATCATAGTAGAAGATAAAATATAAAAAAATATCTGATTATAATCATATATTATATCACTATACTAAATAAGATTATCAGCTATCATATTAATATCATCATTGTAAATGTATACAAACATATGCAATGCCATAAATACGTATTAACCTTAATATCTTACTATATATTTAATATCTACCAATCTCTCAACAGAACGATGTTAATTATATTATACACTTAACATGGTAATATTTATAATAAAAATTTATTTACCGCAGAATTAGTATTAATTATATTATATATACTGGATTTCAAATATACTCTAAATCAAATATAAAAAGTTTCCAGCATTATACATAAAAGCTATAACTAAATTTACGCGTAACATAGAAACTTAAGAATATATAATTAGTAACAAAGACATAACCTATCTACAAACTATACACACCTAGATATTAAACTGTTTAAACTAATATATAAACTCAAAAGTTTCTACACTATAACAACCAGTATCACATTAATGGAATTACTCTAGATGACAAGTGGATGATGCAATCAATAACGTAGCAAATATAATCTAAAAAAAAATTTGATTGATCAGTTATTTTTCCAAGCAATACTGTGATTTGCAACGTAGCTTAAACAAGTATGTTGATTACGTTATAATCTTATAAATAACATTGAAAATGGCTACATGCAAACAACTTCATTTTATAAAAAAAATTGCCCAAAATGTTGCAGTAATAACCATTAACTCATTTATAAATCGCTATATCTATTCAAAAGCACCAACACTTGAAATAAAACATTGCAGTGGAGAGATGCAATAAAGTTTTGCAGGAGTATAACTACGAGCGTGCTCTGTCTCTTTGGAGCACATTTATCGATCTTTTTTTAAGAATCTTCGCGGTCAACACGTGTTCAGCAACAATCGAGTCGCCCAAACGATCTAAATACAATGGTAAAGACATGATATATACTAAAGCTAGTTTTAGCGGGAAATATACGCTCAAATAAAGACGATTATAACTTGCAATACTTATTTCATTGTGCTGACACGTGAGGGTCATAGAAACCAGTGATTTACGACAAGTTAGTTCATATAGTAGAAGATGGGGGTGTGGGGGGGCGGTAGCGTTGGCGAAATGCCACTATATTTTATAATACTTTTTAAAAAGTGCTTACAGAATATAACATCCCTGAAAAATGGAGATAGTATGAATTTCGAGATCCATCTATAAGAGATGATGTTGGTATATTTGGACGAGACTATTTCGAAGTTTTATTCAATATTCCTGATCGGTCACCAAGAAAATGTTCAAATCATGATGAAATATGGAATCCTTTTGATGATCGTTGTAGCAAGATAATTTGCGGAATTGGACGTGTTTTAAGAAGAGGAAAATGCATTAAATACGAGTTCAAAAAAAATGAGAATGTTACTCAAAGTTCTTCCTTACTAAATAGTTGCCCAACTATTGCTGTAACTAACTTCACATTGTATGACAATGATTCTGTTTTTTACTATATTGGTAATAAATTTTATGAAAAAGGGGAGTATGAACTTCATAATGATGTATAGCAAAAGACAGATCATCAAGTACTATATTACCTAAATCATACATATATAGTACGTAAAAATGTCTTTACTGACGAATAATTTTCGGATATATATATAATTATATAAACAGCTCTAAAAGGTAACGAGATGTCTTTATCTTATTCAACTCCAATCAAGAAAGTAAAGTAACAAGAATATATACATAATGTAACGAACGACATATCAGTTTTCAAACTAAAATAGGGGGTAATTTAATATTCTCGTATTATGACAGCAACAACAACAACTAAACAACAACAACTATACACACAAATATATGTCATATAAATATATAAATTGGATATATAACAATAACAATAGTAAAAATTAAAGTTTCTATTTAATATATCTGCGGAACTGCAATAACGGATGGTTAATATAGTTAAAAAGGGATATTCACATATAATAAAGCTAACATTATTATAGCATTACCTATATTATATAAGAACTAAGAAAATAATTAGTACAAATAACTAATATAAATCTAACACACACTATTATCGCATATGGAAATATAAAATAACTAACTTAACATTTAAACATAAGGTTCTACAGTATATTTAAGCATCAGTAAAGGGCTACCTAACATCAGCTAGTACAATAAACGTAACCTATTAATTCACTTAATTTTATCAGGCATATCTCTAACAAAATAATTGTTTAATATTTTATACATATTAATCAAACTGATTTTATCGTACATTTAGAGTATCAATTATTATTGATAATAGTAAAATATAATATAGCATAACATAAATATAGAGTTCTTTAATATTTAACAAACCTAATATTAATGCTAACATATATTTATTACTGTTTTTCATAAATATTAATTTATATAAGAAGGTTAACATAGTTGCCATGTACTACAGTAATAAATATAATATATGTTAACATACCGAAAAAGAGGAAGATATTATTAAGCAATGAATGTTTGTTAATATATAAGGGTTATAAATACATTAACAAAGTTACTATACTCACTTAACACCTATATATATTGTAATAAGTCTAAATAAAATGCATCATAAATCAGTAACATTAATTACATTAATTTTTTATCCAAGAATATATTAACAAAATTGTTATAATTACTTATTAAATTTTACACGATAACTATAGCAGTTAATTAATTATTAACAAGGTATTACAGGACAGGTAATTTTGGTCCTCCGGCATATTAGCTATAATAAAAAGAACTGAATAAAACAGAACCAAAATTGAGTGTATTATTTATATCAACAAATAGAATAACAATAGATTCATGTTACTCTTTGTTGAGACTACTCTTATTTTTTTTATTTAGATTTCATTAATATCTCGAGATATTTTCGAGACACTTTGATTGAATAAACACTGAGGTATCTTAACCGATATAAAAAAAATATCTGGACACTTATATCATCAGTTGATACTTAAGATAATATAATTGTAACAAATTTAGCAACCTTAACTATACTATATATAGCGTAGTGAATAATTATACAAGCTAAGATATATACTGAAAATTTTACCTTACTTTTTACGGCTAAAGTACTGAGTACATATACATGGATCATACAATATACTTACGTATGAATATTATACCTATATATACTCCTTATATTATGCACGGGCTCATGATATATACTCCAGGTATAAAGCATATTATGGTAATACTAAATCTCTTAGAACATAAGAAATTCACTTCTATTCATAAAATGAATCAATAAATTATTGCCCTATTTGAATTTAGACATCATTATAACCTTTCATCAAGGATGTACTCGTATATCGTGTAATATAACAGTAATTTTAGACTATTAGTAAATAAAGTAAGCTAGCAAATTATTAGGTGCAAATACTTACCATTCTCCAAAAATTTATAGGCTGTTATTTTTAAACACAATCGTATCGCTTATAATAAGTAATGTTTCATAATCATCCATTTTATTCACTATCAATAGTATGTTATTTTTCTACACATTGTCATATATGAATTATTTAACATTAAGTAATCCATAACTATATACGTATATATAATCAGTTATTTCAATCATACAGATAGTTAGTCTATAATAGCATCAACTATTTACCATATTATTACGAGAGAATAACTCAAGGGTAGATACGCCCCATGAAAGTGTGGACATCTTGACGAGTAGTAGGGATTCACCTATAATTATACCGAAGGGGTTGTAAGTGGGACTCTTTAACTACCCTTATATCGGTATGGATGGGTAAAAATGATGTCACTAATAGCCTTATGGGCCTGAGGCCAAAGTACTGCTTTAACACTCCTTCGGGGTGATCCACTCTAGCAGTATGATACACACTTTCACTGTGAGGCTAAGTATTATACCTCATTGGGTTTATTACTCTAGGAAGGTATATAGTGTTGTCTTATTTTAAGGATTCTTGGTTGATGAAAATGTTATTTAGTATGATTAAGGTACTGATATATGTTATAAATATTTAATTAATGTACATAATGTGTAATAATAACATAGGGTATTTGCTAGAGAAGATAGAGTTTTTTGTATAAGATATTAATGTGTATATTATGACGATAATGTATGTGTTTAAGACACGCATCGATAGTACTAGGTTAGTTTATTTGTATTTAAGTAATGTTTAGGTTTGTACTATAATTTTGCTAATGTTACGTTTAATTCATAGGTATTACATGATTGTATATCTCGAGAGTGAACACTGTTGATGTAGTAGATGTCAATTCATATGTTTCAATAGATGGTAGAGTTGTAATCATAGTATATTTGGTATTTTTGTTAGGTGATTATTGTAGTTTTGAATTAATGCTATTTATACTGTTGCTGATATGTGAGGCGAAAGGGGGAACATATCGAGTATATTGTTAGAATGTATTAAGTACGTTTCTGTGCCAATGATTGACCACCCCTGATTTTCTAGTATTTTTACATATCTTATGTGAGTGTGACTGAGTGAGCCATCTTATCCCATATATATATTCTTAGTTTACTTTATACAACATCAACGACAAAGGGCAATATTATTTAGGGTTAAAACGTAAATATTAAGTCGCGTTATATTATTACGATGGTTAGTAATTAGAATATATAATTTTGTTGTTTATTGTTTGGATAAAGACTTGTATTTTATGTTATTACGATTATTTTGTTTGGTTACTGTTAGATAATTTGGACTATGATAGTGAATAATCTTGTTTAAATTTTTATTATGCGTTAATGTAAATTAAAAGTTATATTTAGTAGTATTTTATTGGAAATAAGCATATATATGTAATATAGTTTAGTATATATTGTATAATGCTAGTTTAGTTATATTTTTAAGGTTGTAAAGTGTGGGGAATACTTTTGTTTAAATGTTACCCTGTTTAATTCTTGCTTTATAGTTGTGTTAGTATTGTGCCGTTGTATCCAATTAGATCTCCTGTTGATTGTATCTTATACTCTATTATAAAATAGGATACGTTGCACTGCTTGATTTTGAAGTAAATGTTTTAGAAGTGTGCTTTAAGTAATTATATATATAGAATATTTTTGTGCCTATGTTTATCGAAATGATACTCTATTAAAATGATTATATCGTATTATATTCAATGTTTGTTTATAGTAAAGATATAATTATAATAATGCTGAGATAAATTTAATGCGTATGAAAAAGATGTGATAGGTTTAGTATAGATCTATAATAAACTGACTACCGAGAAATACTCGTGAAAATTGTAATTGTATTTATACTATCTACATTGTTTAGTTGTTTATTATTGATTTATTTTGTAGCTTCCGTGATTTTGTAGTTACAAAATTAATAATATTAATGAAGATTATTAATTCTTAATGTATTCTGGTTAAATATAGCTGATGTTGAAGACTTATAATTTATATTAATATGATATAAATAAACAATATGTAATAATAATAATAATAATCAATACGAATAAATATTAAAATAATTATAATAATAATAATAATATAAAGATAATAATAATAACTAATATATAATATATTCAAGTAATGTGGAGTATGTAATTATTAAAAAAAATACATAATAATTAATAATAAAATGAATAATTATATTTTAATATTATAAGATATAACATATCAATATATGTTTAATATTATAGATAAATAATAATAATATATGTAATACATATAGAATACATCTGAAAAATACTAAATGAATTAAGTAATTGTATTGACATGCATTAGTTTTCAAACTACTGAAAAAAATACACCAATTCAGGGTTATAATAAAATACATCATTATAATAATAATAATAATAATCCTAACTTCTTGATAAACATTGCAATTAACAATTAAACAGATAATTTAACTGATTTCAATGAATGGAATTAATCATAATAGACAATATAGTTAATTTCCTTAAGTTAATTAATTAACTTAATTACTTTAACTTGAATATATATATATGGTATTGACATATAGAATAAAGTAATTCGATTTAACATAATCATATAATATTATATAATATAATAGTGAATGAATAATGAATAATATAATAATAATAATAATTAATTAATTAATCAATAATATAATAGTTTATTACGTATAAATGAATAATTAAGAAAATAATATAATAATAATTAATAATATATTATTATAATATAATAATATCTGATATTGATCGGCGTTGCAACAATAAATTAATTTTATTTAATTCTCTTCCTTTGTCTCAGTGACTCCCATACTTACGATGTTGGGCTTTGTATTTTAATTTTCTCTGGAATTATCAAAAACGAGGATCATGTTTTTTTGTCTTTACTCAATAGGGACTTTTGACTACTGTCACCAGATGTAAACATCGAAAGAAATTACGAAATTAATGATGTTATCCGTGTGAAATAACAAACGATTGCTCAACTAAAAACGGATAGTATACATAAATAATAGGTGTGTGTGTTGTGGTGTGTGTGTGTGATTTGTGTGTGTGTGTGTGTGTGCTGCTGTGTGATGACTGCTGCGTCTCTTGCAATATATATTGCTGTGAAATGAATATGCATTATTGACTATGGCACAAATAATAAAATCAATAGAGATGTCGTGCGGGATTTTCATTTATATAAATCTTTTAAGAAACTATATGATATTATGTCTGGAGATGTATTCGTATGAGGTCGGTTTTTATCATCTAAGTTGTTTTCATTATGAAGTCAACGAGGCGATAGACAATATGAGGATCTTTGCCTAGAGAACAAACACCATACTATACGAAAGGTCTTTATTCATATGGCACATAGTCTCAATAGAAGAACTAACTACTACATAGAGAACTAATAGGTTATTAAGTAGACTCTCGGTCAATTAAAAATTTGTATCAGCAGTATGGGATATATGTGATATGATAATATTTCGAAAATTATAATTATGAAAAAAACAAATGGGGAATGAAGAAATATAGCAGTGGGGGACAAAATTAAAATTATTATGTTGACGGGGATATGTCTTCTAAGACTCTGTTATTCAACGTAGTATTTCCTTTTCCAGCGATCCTCTCAGATATTATACTTATAGGGGGGAGTGTTTAAGTGATGGCTTTTATCGTAGAAGGAATCAGGCTTTATGCTCGCCTATTACATTGCTTGTAACTTTGCTGAACATGAAGGATAAAAATGATATAAAAATTATAATGTTCTTAGCCATTTATACATAATTGAAATATTGCCAATAATGGTTAAAGCATGAAAATCATTTTTCGTGTTTACTGTTACTGATATTATCCCATAATTTTAACTCTATATCTTTTACGATCTATACACTTGAGTGAGGTCTATCCAATTCTTTACTGGCTGAATGAAATCTGTTCCTTCGGGCAATTCAAACGCGGCTTCCTTTCCTTATAATTAAGAGAAGGGTAATCATTTTTATTTTTTTTGAGAATAAAGTTAATGTGGAAATGTTGTGATTTGTGAGGTAAAGTTGTAAAATTGTCAATATTTGAAATAATGTATATTTAATTATTTATAAGGTTTTACGTTTTTGCTAATAACCATTTAGTTGCTTTACATTTTATTTTAAATTTAAAGCATCAGTAGTGTTAGTATTTATATTTGTATATACAAAGTATTGATTCTTCGTGTGAGTAAATTTTGATTGCTATATGTGTGGTGGAGTTGCAAATGTCACTATTTAATTTTTCTACAATGCGTTGAAATTGCAAAATTGTTACTTTTCACGTGGCGTAGGTAGCAAATTGACAATATTTTTAATTTTACTCTTAAAGGTTCGGGTTGTATCCGCGAAAGAGGGAAATATTTATATTTAATGTTGTTGAATTTTTTCACGTATATTGTTTTACGAAGTAATGATAAGTACAATCAGTATTGTGAAAACTAAGTTAACCAGGATAAAAGTCAATGGACGATTTATAGAATTGCTGCAAGAAAATAATCGTTTTAAAAAGAATACTGGAAATATATTTTACCTTGTCTTGAGGCAAATTCTCCGTGGTGGAGTAGCAAATCTGTCACGATATAATACTTTTCACAACGTGTGATGAAATTGTAAAATTAGTTTTACTATACTAGTATATAATATTTACTGTAATATACTATATGTTAAGTATATATATATTACATATAGATAGTTAATAGTTATGTGTGAATAACTTATCTATTTGTTATAATGAGTTAAGAGATTATGGTATTCTTGCTTTTAAGTAATATAGTGTATTTATCTATGAGTTTGCTATTTTGTTATAACAATTTATAATGTCTTTACGTAGAGCGCGGTGCTTCTGACAATAGGGTGCATAGTGTTACGCGGTGTCTGTGTCATTCTAACATCTAGTGCAGAACACCGATTGATAAGGTTTATTTCTAGAATTATTAAAAAAAGGAGTCAATAACGTTTCACTGGCGAGTCCCTTAGTTATCCATAAGTGGTTATTAATTATACGTCTTAAGCGCGTGTCACGTAGTAAGATCATTTTTGTTTTTGGGGGAGGACGAGTATTTATCATACTGAAATTATTTATATTAAGAGTTACAACTCAAATCGGGATACTCGTTATGTAGTCCGGATTATTGACTGTACTGATGAGTCGCCTTTCACGACAGCCTGTTGATCAGCTCTAAATTAATTACTCGGTTTACTGCTTTGCTCACGGTACTCTCTCCTACCATGGGACTTCTCTTAATGCTTGTGTATTTCGATATGATATTGTTTGCTATCGTCAGAGTTTCGTGTCGGAGTTTTCAAGTATTGTTATGCGAGAAAAAACGTATCTAGATGAGAGTGTAGAGCGTAGTGTTTGCACATCACGATTCTCCGATGGGATATGAGTGTGGTCGTTTGCATTTTTCAGATGTCTTCTGCAGTGATTTAACTACATTTTGTAAGGCATCGTTTGGGATGATCTCGGTCGATTTTTTCGGTTGATGTATGATTTTTTGGTATTGTGTTGTTGGCTCTTGCTAAACTCCTTAGTATTTGAATGCTTAAATGTAAGACATGGGTGTTATTAGTGGAGCATTCTAAGAGTTGTAGTCGAGAAGAAAGTTCAGGTGCTTCTATTCTGAAGAGGTGATTATTTCATTTATTATATTAGATATCTTTGTGTGTCTCGAATTTTACTAAATTATTGTTCTGACTTAAGAGTGGGAGTGGTGCATTTGTTTAGTGTATGGAGGTGTTGTTCTATAGTAGTGTGGTGAGTGGAAAATCCGTTTTACGAGACGTATGTTGATATAAAAGAAGGCTGGTAAGCGTGGAGCGTGTGTTTGAAAGTGTGTTGGGTTGAGTGCGAGTTAGCAGAGGGAGTCCGAGGCTGACAGAAGCATATCGTCTTAGAGAGGTGGTATAGCATGAACATGTTTAATTATGCGTAGTAATAAATTTAATATTTGGGGATTGCATTTAAAGTTCATACTTTACTAGTGTTTATTCTTTAGATGTAGATTGAGGTTTATTTCACTGCCAAGATAAATAGATATAAGAATGATTAGTTTAATTAATTGAAGTAATTAATAAGTTCCATTTAGATAATAAGTGAATATAACTTCAATTACATATTAATAATAATTCTGATTGCCTTTGATTTAAGTAGTTGTATAATTTTGAGTAAGTTTATTCCTTTTTTATCTTTGGTTAATATTAGATAATTCATCTAGCTCTGGTGAATGTGCTGGAGTTACGGCGGGCGGATTAGTTATTTTGGATGACCAGAAGATTATCTGTTGTTGATTATGTGTTTGGTACGTGCTCTTTGCCTGGTATTGTTATCTCTAATAAATGCTTGTAGTGTCCTGTGATGCTGGATGTTTTTAAGTGTTCTTAAAATGCTATTGATGTGCCTTTGTTGAGGCTTCTAGATGTTGTGGTAAGGGTTAGTATTTATATTAATTAAATATATATAATAATAAAATAATAATTAATATTAATATATAATGATAAAATAATTAAATAATATAAATTATATATTATATTATAAATAATTAAATTAATAATAATAATATATAATATATATTAATAATATAATATAAATAATAATAATAATTAATATATAAATACGTAATATATTATTAGTTACAGAGCTAATAATATATATATACGTGGTAGATCTGTATAATTTAAAATAATCCCCCAGATTTGAAGATACTACCCATATTAGTACGTTTTTTATATTAATTTGTTAATAAATATGTACGGTATCACTAAAATAAATTAAGTTATATGACAATAAGATGAACCTATATGGGACTTTGACTCCTTTGCATATTAAATAATAATATTAATATATATTATATATATTATATATAATATATATTAATATAATTAATATATATATATATATATATTATAATTATATATAAATATATATATATAATATTAATTATATTATATATATTAATATATATATATAATAATTATATCCTATATAATTATAATATTAATTTATTATATATTAATAATTATAATATATATTAATATATTATAATTATAAATATATATATATTATATTATATATATAATAATATATATATTAAATATAGCTATATTTAGTAATATAGCAAAAAAGATAAATAAAATTAACTTTAGAAATAAAATCAGTGACTTAAAAAATATTGCTAAGATAGTATATATACATTAGCTTATAATTGTTCAATACAATTATAATTAACACACGAAGAAGAAGAGTAGAGAGATGATGGATGGTTTTGTTTAAGAGAATGATGGAGTGTCTTGATGTATGAAGGAAGTAAGAAGATAAGTATAGTATAGCTGAATAGAGTATAATGATATATTATAGATATAATAATAATAATATGAGTAAATAAGAGATAGATATTATAGTAGAGTATAAGAAGAAGTTAAGTATGAAGTAAGTATAGAAGAGAAGAAGAGATAGAATAGAGTAGAAAGTAAGAAGAAGGCTGAAATACAAGCCAAGATATGAGGATAGGAAGATGATCTGATTGTAATTCGAGGGTACTCGTAAGTATTGAGAGAGAGAGAGATATTGATAGAGAGAGGAGAGGAGAGTAGAGAGAGAGATGAAGGAAGAGAGTGAAGAGAATGAAGAGAGTAATAGAGAGAGAGAGTAAGATAGAGAGAGAGAGAGAGTAAGAAGTAGAGAGAGAAGGTAGTAGAGAGAGAGTTATTAAGAAGTAAGGAAGAGAGAGTGATTATTATTAAAAGTATTTATTAACAGAATTGAGTACTTATATATATGTAAGATTTCCAACGTATTCATAAATAGTTATTATCCAAACAATTGATTGATTAATTTTCCATAAACTATCTTCATCATACCTCTATTCTACTTACACATATCATAGATAATATTACAACATATATAGTAACTAAGTACTCGGGTCATATATGAGTATTTCCAATTCTTACTTATGGGAATGGTGTAATAAAGTATATATATATATTTAGTATATAATAGATAATATTAATAAGGAGGCCCACGTTTTATTTCCGAGTAGATTAGAAGGTACGATTATTGAGGATTACTTGATTTATTACGTAACCCTAGATATGGGTTGGACGTACGTACTATTAAGCCTATACGACATAATACTATTCGTAAAATAGAGAGGTTTATTTTTCATTGTCAAAATTTATTTTTATCAGTATTTCATTAATTTTTCATTGAATATTTTACTAGTAGTTTGTCAAACTAAAATTCACGAGACGGAATACCATATATTGGGGGCTGCGACATCATTCGGAAGTCCTTGTGCGTGGATGTCAAAATTGCAGATCACCTAACTGCTCTGATCTGACAGCGCTCACAGCTTCTTTTAGTGCGCGCGAGAGTGTCGCAGCTGACGCGGGCTGATGTAACATTATTTTGCAGTACATGAGCTTTTTACTATAAATTAAAATACTTAGATATACGACAGATCGAGAAAGGTGAGACACGATGAATCCGACGAAAAGAAGATATAACTATTTGAACAATCATGGTAATAGAACTTTCG
>JABUQX010085676.1:0-63322 GCA_015478945.1 Trachelipus rathkii
TATATATTATAATATATATATATTATATAAATATATATTAATATATAATTATGTAATATATATATATATATAATATTATTATTATATATATATATATATATAATATATATATATATTAATATATATATTATTATTTAATTTATATATATATCTTTATTTATTATTATATATACTATATTTATATATATATTTTATCTATTATATATATTTATATTGTATTTATATTATAAAATATATATATTAAATATTAATATAATATATATATATATATATAATGAATACTATACTATATATATATATACTATATTATTATATAGATACAATAATCCTTATTTAATAAATAAAAATCTAAATTTAAATAAATTCCTAGTTATATTAATATATTTGAATATTTGAAAATTAATATATCAATTATTAGAATCAAAATCTATTTTAAATAATGAATTTAACATACAATATTATAGAAGGATTTTATAGATACTTGAGGCTGATTAATTAATAAATATAAAATAATCTATGACTTCTACTATTAGAATTAACATAGATTATTATATATATAAAGTATGTTAACTAAATTATGATACACACTACTAAAAGATCTTATTACTTAATGAGTAACTCATATCATAAAGAAGTACTTTTAGATATATATATATATATATATTCGATATTAAAAGGCTGCTTTGGGTGAGTCATGATAGAAACTCTACAATTAGAATAAAACTCATCTTTGGTACTTTAACGATATTATAATAAGATAGTATATATATATACTACTAAACTAAATACTTAGGCTAAGTAATTAAGTAAACAAACTTAATATATAACGCGTCAACTTCATCAGGAACCTACTCGGCAAGAATTGAAATGTTGTAGATTTTTCTTGATTCTTTAATAGCTCTCATTGATTTTCGCCTTCAGAATATACCCTATAACAAAGACACATGTAAATGGGGAGTAGAGAGAATCGGTTTCCCCATTACCGCAAGGAAGAGGGTCCCTTATTATAGGACCCGGTAGCTCAGTGGATCAGGACGCCGGTAGCTTCAGTGAAAGAGAAGCTGCCGCCTTCGCAGATCTAATAGTTAATGTAATGAGTGAACCCAGGTTCATAACTGGTTGGGTTGGAGAAAGATGGGCAATTCCCTCTTATAATTGGCTTAGCTTCGCCTTACTACGTACGTAAAACGAGTATAACCCCTTCCTTGAATTTTGAGTACTCTGCTACAAAAAAATAAAAGTATTCAATTATATATATATATATATTATATATATATATAAATAATTAATAGTATATATATATAATTATATTATATATATATATTTATATATTATATATATTATATAATTATATATATATAATATTAATTATAATAATTATATATAATTAATTATATATATATAATTATAATATATTATATATATAATATATAATATATATATTAATATATTAATATATATTTAATATAATTATATATAATATATTATTATATATAGTATATATATATATATATATATATTAATATATATATAGGTTAGACGCCTCACGCAGTACTTTCCACTATTCTAGAAGGAGAACTTTTCTAAAAGGTAATTGCTACCTATAGAATCTGGACGAGAGATTCGAAACCCGGCTCCCTTGAGCCTCTCTAAACTTGACAAGTTCCCGTAGTCTCCTGCCATATTGAGCGAGCCGAGGTATTGGTAAACTTCTGTGAAAATGGCCGGAGGAACGCTTTAGGTAGGTATGAGAGAGCTAGAAGAGCAAGAGAAGGACGAGAGAGAGAGAGAGAGATGTATCGAGAGAGAAGAGAGACCAGAAGAGGATAAGAGACCGAGTGAGAAGAGATGATAAAGAGAGACCAGAGATGAAGAGAAGAAGAATGAGGAGAGATTTGGGGTTATTGGCAAGGGAATTGATGATGAGGGTCTTGACAAAGAAGTTGACTCTGAGGTATAGTTCTGACGAAAATATATAAGGCATTAAGTAGTAAGGATCTGATTTGTAGAAGAAAGATAAAACAACAAACAAATAAGATCTCCCTTTTATCAACGATTTAACTTTTTTGCTTATAATTGAATCGCTATATATGACGAAAAGCTGATCACAATACATATTGAGAGTACTGGATTGCGAGAATGTAAATAGTCTTAAAGAAATCTGTAATATGGAGAAATCTCACTAGCCCATAATTTTAACGACCTAGACATTTGCTTTGAAGAGATATACACACCTAAATGGTGGTGAACTGTTATGGGGTGTATTCAACACGTATACGATGAGATAAAAAAATATCAAGTAATCGAAGAACTCTAAGAGTCATGACCAATTCTTGTGAATAGCTATTAAGTGAGGCTGAAAGATAATATAGATAGTTTAATCTAGAATTTTAATTTATTAATAGATATTATAGATAATTGACTACTGGTATTGCCATACTTAATAATAATAATAATATAATTATCCCTTATATATATATATTTACTGAATATATAATTCCATTTTGCTAGTTGCTGTTCTTTTATTTTTAAATGAGGATTTTCGTATGAGTTCAAGATAATTAGCCGGAATTAGTCTGATAGAAATTTATAGGGAGGAATTAGGGCAGGTTCACAAGATGTGAATAACAGTGTATATCAGTTCTAGTACACTATTTAACTCCTCACCCCTCACTGTATTACTAATGATGACTACTATGATATATATTATTATCAGAATAGGTACTCATTAAGAAAGTAACTTTAAATAAACTTATTTAACTCAAATAATAAATATATAATTAATTTTAATACTTTTTACCTTCAACTGTATACCTAATAATAAATTATCATTATTTTAAAATTTAAAATCTATATGATTATTATTATTATATAATATTATATTATTATATACTATATAAATTATAATCCTTTTTAAACGTTAGTATAGCTGAGTTAATAATTTTATTATTGATAAATATACTTATTAACCATTATATATTATTATTATATTATATATATATATATAGTATATTAAATTATATATATATAATTAATATATTTTATATATATATATTATAATAAATTATATATAATTATAATATATTATTTATAATATAATATTTCTATGAAAATTTCTAATTATAATACATTTCAAAATATTAATATTAATATTATTATATAATTAATAATATTTATATATTATTATAATGTTTATAATATTACTTAGTGTCAAAAAAAAACACACTATTTATTTATACATAAAAGAATGAATATATAAGATCCTTGCCCTCGAGTGCTAGCATCTAAAATGTTAAATTAAATAAGAGTACAAAAGTGCAAAAAAAATAAAACTACCTTTTATTTAATTTTAATATCTACTGAGTCTATAATAAATTCAGAATTATACTCACACATCTCCCCTATCACAATCTGGAGAAGGAAAATACTTTTTCTAATTGTTTTGAAAATAGATACTAATATTGTATCGACGAATTATCACTTATTAAACTATTTATGTTAATAATTATTTTATAATAATCTTTATATCGACAAAATATGATTCGACAAAGTTTTATTGAAAAGCTTCCAACAATCTGTAAATAGGTGACGATATTTTAAGCTAATATAATTAATTAATATAGATGAATATTATAACAGTAATCGATCGTTTTATACTAAATATATGTTATAATAACTCGTGCTTAATAAGTATATATCAACTATATATAGAGCATGCGATATGACGCCGAGTTGGATGTTTGGAATTCCTTCAGGGCCTGACAAAGCGGTGAGTTCATCCACTACTTAGGGTATCGCTCATAGGGTTACTAGGAGACAACCACCAAAGAGTCAAGCAAGCGACATGGGCACCCTTCTAAGAATTTTAATTAATAAATACAGAGTTTTCAAAGCAGTGATATCGAATGAGGAGAGACAATGAAAAGTATTCCGAGATGCAACTTTACTTTTTCGGGAGGTCAGGAATTTGAGAATTTAGATGGTAGAGCTTCAACTGTACATGTCTAATCAGAGGCTAGACGTTAATTTTGTTAATGTCGATGTACTTCGAGTAACTATAAAGCGAATTGAAATAATTTTTCTATTAGTATTATATTATTTAACAATTATTTAAAAAACAAGTACCTGTTTTGCCCATGTACCGGCGTTGTTTGACTTTATTGGTATACTCTTGTAATATCCAAGAAAAGCACCTCACAGCAGAAATGAACCATGATAGCCTCCAGCAGGTAACTCCAAGCTATCCTCATTCTATGTGATTTAAAAATATAAGTACCTTATATTTATGAGTTAATTCAAACATCAGTGAAAATCGGAACAGGAGACTGAAAACTGTTCCGAGATATCTTCTTTTAGACGGGAGGTGATTGGACTAGTGGTAGTGTACAATTGTCTAAACGGCGATGCTAGTGATTTAATTACGAATGGTTTCGAGTCTCCTGGTGAGAGTGAAATTTTTCTCATATCTTATATATAAATTTATATATAATATATATAATTAATTAGTATATTATTTATATTATATTAAATATATATATATATAATATAGTATATATATATATTTATATATATATATATATATAATATTATATATATTAATATATATTAATATATATATATATATATTAATATATATATATATATATAATATTAATTATTATATATATATATATATATTTATTATATTATTTACAGTAGTCACCACCATTATTATCTTAATATATACACTCACGTGAGCGGATCCCTATTTAAGTGAGGGGTGTTTACATGTCTCTATGAAAGTCACTCACCTAACTATATGAGCGAAATTTACGTAGATTGAGCACAGAACGCAAAGCTTTGAAGTGAGGGAGATTAAATCAAGTATGGAGAAAAACACAGATAGATGGAAGAGAATTCCATCAGAACATAGAGAGTTTCAGGAAGAGAGGAATAGACACCGCACGCGAACTTAGCTCTGGGTTACCTAAAGATCTCACATAATACTTCATAATGTGCAGACTATCAGCAATACTCTCCTGAGTGCGTCGTATAGGGTGGTTGTTAAACGCACACTGAGTGTACATACGCTACCTTACGATAGACTCACTGCCGCTGCAGTACCTATAAATAAAATGAGATAGTTAGGCATTCCTAGGAAAACTCGCTGTACAGCAAAGCACTATGGGGATGTGTCCACAGATGATACTAGTGTAAGATATGTACTGGAGTTAAGCATTTATAATAATAGTTTATAATCTTCACTAGGAGCTTTTGACTCGAATCCGTTCAAAAGTAAATACGGTGTAGAATTACGCGATGATGCTATCACCCACCAGATGAAATCGTTATAGAGGCTCAGTACTTTTCTCATTAATCTTTATGGGCGGAATGTTATTAGTTTGTATTCCTTTTGGTTTATATTTGATGAGTCAGTATATCCTTGAGTATTGAGATGGTATATATGAATGATCTATCTGAGTACAGTCTAAATCAGATAATTCCAGTTTCTTTATCTTTATCAGAACGCCACTAGCTAAAATACTCGTATGTTGAATGTATTAGAGTTTCCAAACATTTTATTGTATTATTGTTTATAGTACCTTATAAAGGATTAGTTAAATTGTCAATCAAGTAAGAGTAGGGCTAAGAGAGATAATCAATCGATAAAGTAGTATTTAGGAAAGTTGGAAGTATCGTTCTTACCTTTATCTGAAAGATTTTGATAGGCAGTTATATGACATTATTGACGCGATTACTAAAGAATTAATTTTAAAGAGGTTTGAGGTACACGGCTTTGCCTTCCTACTTATCGCTACAGTACCGTAGCTTTAGAAAGAAGGTGCCATGTGGTTTAATTCCAAGATATCTGCGAAGAGTCAAAGAGTATAATCTAGATTATTGGATTCAGCGACGCACGAGAGCAAATTTCCTAGAGAGGTAAGAAGGAAGATAGTAGTTATTTTTTCTTATGCACACTCTCTGAGGAGATAGATCTTAGAGAGGTATAGCGCGGCATGAGTAGGCTCAATGTCCGTCATGGATCTCTCGTCGAGTTCGGACTAGGATGTTGAGATGTCGCAGACGTGGAGGGGGAGAGGATACATATAATGTACCACAGCTCACACGAATAAAAGTAGGAGAAAAGACAGAACCCCTGGAGAGGATGGTCTGCCAGGCACACACCCACAATTGACAAGCACAAACGAGCCTTTAGGGATAGTTATAGGTCATTTCGTGGCATGAGGCGCGGAGTTTGACTCATCGACGCGTAGATGTGCAATAGGTGAGCACAGATCCATGAAGTGGGAATAGAAATGGTATCACGACACCCAGTCCAGGTCCTGTCCAGATAAGGCCGACACGGAACCCTCGAAAGCAACACCACTATCTAATTGAGCGGAGAAATGAACGTTTCTGCGCGTTTTCTTCCTGTCTATACATATCTGAGCGGTAGATTTTTAGACAGTGATTTTGTTATATGATAATAAGGCGTGAGAGCTATAGAGTAGCCGAAGCGGCAGGCAGAGAGAGAGGGGAGACATTATATACCCCACCAGGAGAAGAGGGAGGCTTGGGTGAGCAGTGAGAGGACAGTCACCCATAGCACACGGTCAAATGCATTGGCTTAGTCAACCGGACGCTATAATCGAAGATGCAGGAGTCGTGGCGGTCTCACACAGGAACCATCGCTACTTTAACGGGGTACTGGAGACCAATAAATCAGTAAGTAGTACGTGCGCACACACACGTATCTAGAGCGCAGTCATACGTAGTGCTATACGTGTGAGAAGCATGCTCGAAAGGCCCATACTGGCGAATCATAGAAGATAAAGTGAATGGATGAATTCAGATAATGATCTATAAGAAAGGAAGTTGAGATAGGGTTTACAATGAATCTAGATATAGAATTAATATATCAAGTGTAAGAGCATATAATGTAGAGCCAAATAGTGTTATGAAAGTATTCAGAGCGGCTACTATTTTTCAGGTGATACTTTATTATTATTAATATGAGGTTTGATACATGTGCATTATAATGCTTTACTATCAAACATCATGAGTTAAATTGCCATCATTGAAGAGTATTTGGGAATAATGATAAATATATTATTATATTATATAAATTAATAAATTATAATATATAATTAATTTGAAATCTATTGCAGCCCCACATGAAGCTAAGCTCCCTCTAAAAGTAAGTTCTTTTTAACCATAAATTCTTAATCTATTTTGTTTTGTATAACATAATAATAAAAATTATTATACCTAATACTATATTTCTCACCATAAATCTTAAAATTAATATTGGTAAGCCTCACACTATAAGATTTTACCTTATATAGGTATCTATATATATAATTAATAATATTATTAATATTATATATTAATATTATTATTAGTACCATCCATTCTGTTAGGGTATGCCTGATCAAGGTGCTTACTTCCTTACCAAGAATTACTTCTCCAAAGATTATTCTATTACCTTCAAAGTTAACAGAGACTTTACAGCTATTGAAATTTGCTATCGTTGTTATTTTAATTATTATATATATTATAATAATAAATACTAAGCCTCTGCACCTGAATCCATCCATTACTCTTTCCTTACGGTCTTTTTATAAGACTGCTGGTACTTAATCTACCTTCTGGTTTCTCACAGTGAGGCAATCATTACTCTCTCTATATCTTCTGCTCTCTCCTACTATTGCTTTAGCTATTACACGAAGGTGTTCAATACTGTACCATCCATATTACTATTGAGGTTTCTCTCTATTCTACGACATTCAGTCCCCAGAGACAGGTTCCCATACTAAGAGTTGGCGATGGTCATCTCACCTAGCCTTGCTCCTCATCTCTCTGTTCTTTCTTCTTATTCTCTGTTTATCTCTCTATTTATGTATTTCGATTTAGTTTTTTTTTTTTTTTTATCTCTTCATTTTCTTTTTTTTTTGTCAGCTTCTATTTTGGAACTGCATTGTTTTGACACTTTAATTATCTTCCTTCGATGCCAACTCAGAAAAGGAATAAAAACCCATTTCCCAAAATTAATCCTAACGATATAATATTTTAACCTCTGTTGGTATCCCTTTCTCCTTTATCAACGGGTATAACACCTTCCACATTCGTGTGAGAAGTATCATTCCACAATTCTCTTCCGCTTTACTGCATACATCTTGTCTGTCTTGGATCGTAACAGAATTCGAGGCGTCTCTCGCCTCGCGGTCGGCACCAAATACTCTCGATTGAAGATCGTATTGGGGCATCTTTGACTTCCCTAACCGCCTTAATCACTCGTTGCGTAGTGGTTCATCCTACTCGGAACTCTCTCTCTCTCTCGCTTACCCGTGCATACTTATTCGAGTGGTGAGTGGTGTTTCGTCTGCGTGTTTATTCTCGTATCGCGTTGCATTGTGACTTCAGTACCGCCAATTCGTTCTCACCTCCATTCCCTAACAGCGTGTCTTGCAAGGACTTGATACCGTCTCGCGTCCGCTCTCATCACGTGTCCGCCCCGTGCCATCATCAGCAACAAAGTGTGCTTCCCGGGTATTCTTCTGGAAGCACTCTATCATATTCCTTTTAAAGGACAGTCTTTCACACAATTGTAACCAGTGACAAGAAAAGAACTGGATAAGTATCTATGTACTATTTCACTCTCCACCCATATACCATAAGATCTTTAGGGCGCGGTTCGTGTACGCTACGGAGAACGGCAGCGTCTTCTCCTTCCTAGTTTACCTCTAAACCGTATTTATTGGAATTTCATACATACTCTTAATCACGAGTGTGGCTATGCGTACGAGTTTGCTGGAGCTCAGCGAAGCACTACGCTCTTCTAACACTCCAACTGCCACAGACCTAGCACGCGGGGGTTCCGGTGCAACCTCACTCTATATTTTCTCAAGTCGAGATGGCGCGTTTACTATGTACTCTTGCAATACAGCCATACCCCGTCGTCGCATCTCTCACTGTGCAGGCTGAGTCTCAGTGAGATCCCCCGAAAATCTCTCCAGTCCAGGCTGCATCTTCATCGTAATACATATTTGTGAACGTCAATAGTACTTTCTTCTAATATCGCACTGTTCCCTTGATATAAACGTGTTGACACTGAGAGAGAAACGATTTTATTATTCATCTCTTGTCCTCCGACTCCTTATCTACATTCAATTCTTTTTTTCTATCGAGCATTCCTCGATAATCTATACTAATTAATTTTACTCGCACCTTTCTGTACCTTATACACTGAGAAGTGAATCCCTTGCCCGTATATATTCTCTAGTTCCCATGCATAGTTCATCTATTTATATAACACAACTTTATTTGTACCATATCGGACACTGAGATTTAATTATTCATTATCTTACCATTCAGTTAGTAATTTTTTTACTTTAAATCTATATTCCATTAACTTAAGTTTATAATCAAATCTTGTTACAACCATTAATTAGATTTATAATCATACCCTCTCTACTGATTAATTATTATTAGTAATAACGTTTAACATAATTATTCAGTATAATCCTAATACGTATCTCATGTCACACTTTATTCTCACATTATTTTTTTAATGATCTTTAAACTGCTTCTTTCATACTCATCTATATATTACTCTTATAATATCATTATATTACTATATTTCCATTACAAGTTTCATGTAGTTCATTGATCTCATATAAGAATGATGTATTTTATATAAATAAAATATAAAAAATAAAATCATAAGACCCAATAATCGCTGCATAATAGCAACTGTTGCACTAGACCGTTGAATAACTAAATAAAATAAATTCCTATCTTGCATTAATAATAGCAACGCATCATCACCATTCTTATCACTGTGTTTACCCCTTTTACCTAAATAAAATTATTCCCTATACCCTTTCCCAACTATAAGAGTTATGTATTGGGTGTCATACACTGTCCTTAATTTTCCTAATTAAAAGCTTGCTTAATATTGCATTTATATATCTCTGAGGATTCTTTATATTTCTTACTCAATATGCTTCATATTTTATTAGCTTCAATTCAATATCCATATTATATAAAGTATTATTCTACCGTGCTCTTTCCGTATCCTCTTTAATTCACAGTTTCTCTTCCTATTCTTCCTGCCAAGTAATCCTTACTTCTTCTTTTTGATACATCCTCTCAGTCATATGTAAGTTTTATACTTGCTGTTTACATATAAATTACTATCTATACCTGTTCCCTTTATTTAATATACCGTTACTTCTAGTCTTATCATTATATATATATACATATTTCTATAAAATTATTTTTTAGTGATTTATTTTGAGCTTTCAAACTTGCAGTTCTTAGCATCTATCATACAAATTATTCCAAAAATACCATGATAACACTTACTTATTATTTTATTTTCCTTACTAACTATATATATATAATATATATTACTCTATAGTATATAACAGTCGAATACTATATTTATTACTTTCTTAGTATTATTCAGCTTGCAATATTTATCGATATCTTACTCTTTGTTTATTATATAAGTAAGTCTTCTACAATAACTTCTCTCACTACCGCCGTTTCTTTTTACTCTTGTTATATTTCATTCTGTCCCTTCGTATAAATTTATACTATAGCGTGAAGTATTTTGTATTAATCATTAAAGCAGCTTCTACTACTAATTATATACAACCATCCACCATACTTCAAGTACTTTCCAGAATACAGTATAATATATACTCTATTTATATATTATTAGTATTAATCTTATCTCATTGGTTTAATATCTCTTCTTCTTTTTATTCCAAATCAGTTTACCCATAATTTAATATCACCATTCACTATGATGTATGATACTAGTGAGAATCGTGTAGTAAGCTCTTTTAACACATTCTTAACAACATACTCTATTTATCTAATAGCTTAGCATCATGTACAAAATTATATCATTATTGATTTTATCTCGAGTGTATGTACATTTTTTACTTATATAATATATATATATATAATATTATATATATAACCGCACTCCACCTATATACCACGACCATTTGTTGCTTTCTTCATGTTTAAAAATATGATTTATGATAATGAATTCGAAGTATTCATGTATATAAAAGAGTTTTCCCTAGGAATCACTAACTATAAAAGATTGTATATAATTACATTTCTCAAAAAACGACAAAGATCGAGAGTGCTAGGTTACTCTGTAATGTTACTCTCAAGAAATTTTTAATACATACTCATTTATCGTGCTGCATCAACCCAACTACCGATAATATTTCCAGTGAGAATACCCATAATATAAATCACTTTTGCGCAATATCTACCCTCTTCCTTGCATACTAATGGAAGAGAGATTCCATCATTGAAGATGGTTATAATAAAGCGAGCCCAATATTACATGATATAATCTCCCAGTGCGAGTACCCACCATCCTGTTATTTCTTTTCTCTCGTACTTCACAATCTTTCAGAGTATCTATTATAAGAGTGCGATCCTATAATTAGGCTTCCTTTATTGGAGTAAAAACTTCACTTCGTAGAATTACTCTATTTGTTCCTTTCCACGTCTAAATTTAATCATGGTCCTTCCCACAAATGTCGTGGAGAGTAAGAAGTCGACTAATTATTCATCTCTGAGAGTATTATAGACTGTCTAAAATTCACATACTTGTACTCTGCACGCAAATACTTCTAGAACGATATATACAAATTATTCCACTGTGTCACATAATATAAGATATCAACTCAAGTAAGTTTTTCTCTATACATTTGTTCTGAATAGGACTGATCCTTTCTCGAGAGTTAATCAATATCTATGATTTAAATTCGATAGCTAAACGTAACATTTTGGATTTTAATGCTAAACCTGTGTGAATGCAATCCAGACATGACAATTACACTCACGTTCACGTATTTACATCAATTCTATTTCCTCTTATCTTCTATCACTATCTGTAGATCATTTTGTATATTCATATCGCTTTCGTTACTCGTTAATAAAACTATCTTTA
Organism: Trachelipus rathkii; assembly: GCA_015478945.1. Classification (NCBI taxonomy): domain Eukaryota; kingdom Metazoa; phylum Arthropoda; class Malacostraca; order Isopoda; family Trachelipodidae; genus Trachelipus; species Trachelipus rathkii. The sequence goes on from JABUQX010085676.1 coordinate 11,966, forward strand.
GTAAGTGCAAACATGATACGCTCTCTTTACATAACAAATATTGATCATTCACTTTTAACATACTTACATATGTTAGCAATTTAAGCGCGCGCGCATCGAGGCATCAGATAGTCGTTAACCTCTTTCACATATGCACCACACTTCAAACGAGGACACTCGCTACGTTCATCTTGCGGGCATATACCAGGAACATAATTTTTAGCAGTTATATAATGCCCGCTATAATCTAACGATGTATCGTTAATAGAAATGTGATAAGTAATACCTATTTGTCCTTTGTATGGTTTCTTTTATTTATCAAAAGTCCTTGTGACGTCAAGACCATTCCGATCATTTTTAACGATTTTCCTACTTTGTCCGTATAGTTCAAATAGCTATTTATGGTATAACTATCTCGAATAAGCGACTTTCTTATTTTTATTTAACGATTGTGACCTGAGACTTGCTAGGCCTGTCGCCACAATAACCTTTCATAGTTTCCTATGACAGGGGTTCTGTTAGATAATAAGAAAATTTAATTAAATATATTGAAGTTAATAAATATAGATCTTTAATTACTTTTGTTGTTGTATTATAACTTGAACTCTAGTAATCTTACCTTTAATGTTAATCTTTAAACGTTAATACGAGACTGAAATATCTATTCTATATAATTATCAATCACAAATTTTTCAGATATTGCAGAAGCTGTTGATAGAAATAAACTTTTTATATAAATCATACAAGATTGTTATATGCTTAGAAAAAGACAAGACACTAGATAAATTTGTTTTTGTATCTGTAGATAATATGAATAAGAAGGCAGAAATAATATGTTTGCCTGTAGTAAATTAGAATCTAAAGCAGGGCCAACCAGAATAATTTTTTAATAGTTAAATATATGAGGATTATAAAATATAGAGATAAAGCTAAGGTGCAATGAAAATTATATATTTTTTTATTGATAAGTAAATTAAGTCCTTATACTTGGCAAAGAATATATTTATTTGTTAATATGAATATAAATAATTAAGATATAAAGTCCAGTAGGAGAAGAAATATTTTTGATATAGTGGGAATTAAAATAATAAAGATAAGCAGGAAAGAATTTATTTTAGTTAAAGTATATTTATTTTTATTTATTTTTTTTTTATTATTTTGTATGATTACTATCAAAGATAGAGATATCTAGTTTTTATATTAGACGATATTCAGTAGTATTATTTACCTAGATAGATATTATCAGATTTAGTCTAAAATTTATTAGTAAAATATATACCCTACTTTAGTATCATAATGGGTATATAGGTGGCAATTTATATTAAACAGCGCATCCTCATTCACATGCCAATGTTTCTCTAAAATTTGTTATGAGGGCGGTGTTGGTCGTGCAATCTATCCATAGATTATTTTCTTTTGTGTCTCCTATTTATAATATTATATTGATTGACTGCCAAATTCAACAAGCTCCGGTTCATGTTTACTACACAAGATTTTTTGGGCTTATAATTATCGAAATGACTCTACCTAAGTAAACTAGTTTTGAGGTGCCGATGGTTCTTGGTGTATGATCCAAATTTTTTTATCTTTTTTCTTTTTTTTTTTATAAGATTTTTTGTGCTTGTGAAGGATATGCCATTACGCCGAAATTTGTCCGCAGCATTATTCGGGTGAACTTCTCGTGTAAAGTGGATTCATTGAGAAGATGTAGCCGACGTATATTTTTCTTTGCGAGAGATGTTTATTTTTGGTTGAGTATCATATTATGTGAGTTTATTAGTTATCAATTTGGTTTTTTTATTTTTGTAAGGACCTTTATCTGTGCAATTTATTTAGTATGTCTATTAGAACGAAGTATATTGTTTGTTATAATATGATTTGTTTATGAGCGGTTAGTTTTTAGATATGTTGGTGCCAATTATATTATATCATTATATTATAAGATTTTAGTTAATTATATATAAAATTGTATTTAATAATAAATTAATATTTAATTTTTATTTTATATAATTATTATTAATTAATCCTTATATTAATAATACTTTTTTTTAATAACTTATTATATTATAATTATATTATTTATATTATATACTAAAATTAATAATTATTATTATAATTTATATATTATTTTATTATTATTATTTTTATTAATTTATATTAATATATTTATGATATTATATACTTAAATATATTACATATTATTTATATATTTTATTTCATATTAATATATTTAATATAATTTAATTTTATTACAAAAAATTTATATGATACAAATTATTTATTAATTATATGTATTCATTAATTGTCTTTAGAAGGCATTTACAAAATTATCATATAATACTTTATTAATTAGTAATTAATAAAGATACTTAATAGTATAATTATATATAAATATGTATATAGTTAATTATTAGTAATATAATTAATATTAATATATATTATTATTATTTAGAATATTTTATTTAATTAATTTATTATATTTTTAATTAATATTTATAATTTAAAATATATTAAATTTATTATTAATATATTTATATTTTATTATTATTAATTTAATAATTATATTATATTAATATTATCTAATTATAGTTATATAATTGTATAAATATAATTGAATATCAGAATGTATTAAATTTATGCAATGTAAATATATAATAAAATATTTAATATCATTCTTGTAATACGTTTTCGGCTCTATCTTGAACGTCGATAAAATACGCCACCCTGATTATAAATTATATATTTTATTAAATTATATTATATTATTATTTATAAATTATATATTATTATTATATTATATTTAAATTATTCTCATTCTTTAATTTTATTATTATAAAATTTTTATTTTTAATTTATTATTATTAATCATTAATTAATAATTATTATTTATATTATTTAGATTATTATATTATATTTTTTATATTATTATTTATAATAAATAATTATTATAGATATCGTTAGAATTCATTATAGACCTTTTCAAAAACTTATATTTTATTTATTATTTATATATATTATATTATTATTATTAATATTATATTAAATTATTATTATTATAATTTTATTATATTTAATTATTATGTGGTGTTCTTTTTATTTATAAGTAGTTTTGTAGTAGTGTTATATTATATTATTATTATTTAATTATTATTAATTATATTATATTGATTTAATATTTTAATTTATTTATATTATTATTTATTAATTATTTATTATTAATTATTATTAATTATTATTATTAATATATTATTATATATTTAAATTATTATTATTATGCTAATTTTTGTATATAAATTAGATATATATATATACAGAATATGTATATTTGAGCAATGTATACATTTTACCTATATACTAATTTACACTTCCACTAACCTTATTCAATTACTAATATTATTATATTATTATTATTATTATATTATATTATATATTTAATTATTATTATTAATTATTTAAATTAATTATATTAATTTTAATTTATATTATATATATATATAATTATTCTAATTAATAATTATTTATATTATTATATTTAATTTATTATTAAAAATATTAATTACTAATATTCAGAAAATAAATATTATATTATTTAAGTTATTTATATTATATATTAATTAATTATTATTATTATTATTATTATATTGCTCATCAACTTATTCTTCTAGTTAATTATTAATATCATAAAGTGTTAATATTTATTATTTTTATTATTATTAGTAGTAGTAGAAGTTAAAGTATAATAGTAGTAGTAAGTAAAGTTAAGTATTGTAAGTAGTGAAGTAAGTATATAAGTAAAGTAATCAATTTTATATTATTTAATTTATTTGATTATTTATATATTATTAATTATTATTATTTATTATTATATTTATATTTATAATTAATTATTAATATTTTTATATTAACAATTATTCTAACGATTTTTTATTTTTTATTATTTATTATTATTTTGCATATATTTTTATTATTAATAATTATTTTTAATTATTATTATTAATTAATTATTATTATTTTTATTATATTTAATTATTAATTATTTATTATTATTTTAATTATAAATTATATATTATTATTATTATCTATTATTATTATTATTATTTATTTTATTATATAATTATTTATATTTATATATATAATATGTTAATTAATTATATATTATATAATTTATTATTTATATATCTTATTATGATATTTATTATTAATAATTATCTTTATCTTTATATATATTCATTAATTTTATTAATTATATTTAAATTAATTATTATTTATTATTTAATTTATTATTAATAAATTAATTTATAATTATTATTATTATTGTATAGCAAATTTTATACTTAATTCAAAACTCAACCAGTATATTAACCTATAATAGATATACTTGTTAAATTATATTTATACTATTCTAAAACGTGTGAAATTATAAAAAAATATTATATCGCTTTTGTATACCTACATATAGCTAATAATTCCTAATTATATATTTTAGCACCAAATCAATAAATATTTTCATACTTAATAAAATATTTTGAGATTAGGTTAGGTTATATATTTTTTAAATGTCACCTACTTTTGGAGTTCATATTCTGAAAATGACATAGTGCATTACATTATTCAAATGTGTCTTAAATTTTTAATGTTTAATTTGAAAATGAGTTAGGTTATTTCCTAGCACAAATAGGATACTTATCTTTAGGTTATTTTGTATAAAGAGGTCTTAAGATTATATATTTTTTAATAAGGTCTACTAACAATACATTGATTTTTTTTTAAAAGTTTGTTAATAATTTTTTCTTAACATTTGTTGTAGTTATAATACAATTTTAAAAATTATTAAATATTTAATATACTTATTTATTTTAACATTCTTTCCTATCTTCGAATACCAAACTCTATTTACCAAACTTAATGATATAAACATTTAAATATTACTATTTAATAGCCATTAAATTGAAAATGAAAAAGATGAGCTAAGCTAATAGTATTTATAAATATTTATAAATATAGGTATAATTAATTATTTTATTAAATAGAGATCTAGCTTATAGGTTAATTTTAATTCCTTTACAATTATTTATACGTTATATAGTAGTACATGTGAGTGATATAAATATCATATAATTATATAAATATTAATTTATATTATATTTGAGATATAGTAATCTGATTAGTTCATATGTATTAGATAATAATTTTATTTACATGTTTTATATTAATCGTATATTAATATATAATATACTACCTTCTTATCCTGTTTATTTAAGGGTGAAATATTATGTAAAATTAATACCATGTTGAGATTACAAACAGTTATCTATTTAAATAATGTTCTTATATACAAGTATGTGTGACATATAATATATAATCTTTATATTTTTCATATCTATAAAATTTATGATTTTCATATGGAGAAATCTAGTTATTTATTCTTATACCATTATTAATATAATATATAAATATAATATATTAATATTATATATATATATATTTATATCTTATTTATATAATATATATTATATTATAATATAATTTATATATATATTAAATATATATATATATTATAATATAATATATATATATTATATATATAATTATTATATATATTATATTATAATATTAATATATAATATATATATATATATATATATACTATATATATTTATTATATATATATATATATTATATAATATATATATAATAATATTATTTATTATTATTATATTATAAATATATTATCTATAATATTTAATATATATTATATTATATTTATTACTATATATATATATTATATATTATATTATATATTTATTATACCATATTATAATATTTATATATATAATATATTATATAATTATAATATAATATTATTATATATCTTATTAATAAATATACATTATATATATTAATATATTAATTATAGTATTAATATATATATATTATATATATATTATATAATTTAATATTATATATATTAATATATTATAATATATATATATAATAATTTATTATATATATCTTTTATAATATTAAATATATATATATATATATATATATATATCTTATAAATCTTAATAAATATCAAATATATATTAAATAATATCTATATATTATATTAATTAATATTATATTATATTATATTATTATATATATATATTAAATTAATTAGTATGTAATTATACATATACATAGAGACATTTTTATTTATATCCACTTAAGGTTACTAAATTAAAGATTTTTCCATAATCCTACAGTAATTTTCATATAAAGCTCTAAAATTGATGTGTTATTCAAATAGTCTTAATCTCTTCTTGATTAAGATCTATCAGAATAACCCATGACTTTTAATTCATATATATGAGCAGTTCTAAAAACTTGTAATAATATTTTCTGTGATATTCAAAAAGATTATTCTTTATGTAGACACAATCTTCCCACTGCATCCGCATATTAATATTTACTCAAATTTAATATAATATTATATATTATATATTTATATATTTTATCTCTATTATATGATATTTAATTTTAAAATATATATATATGTTTATCTATTAATTTAATTTATATTATTTTAATATTTTTTTATTTTTATATATATTATATTTTTTCCTTTTATTTTATATATTTATAATTTTCCTATCATTTAATATATTTATATATTTATTATATATATATTATAGTATCTTATCTTATATTATTTATTTATATTACTTATATTTATTTTTTATTATATATTTTAATATATATATATATTATTATATCATTATTTATATTATCTTATATATTTTTTCTAATTCTATATTTTTATATATTATATTATTCCATTATATATTTATGATATTTTTTATTCATTTATTATTCTTTATTTATATATATATTATTATATTCATATATTTAACATGCTATTATTTAATATTATATATATATATAATTTTATATTTATATATATATTCTATTTTATATATATTATTAATATTTATTATATTTATTATCTAATATATATTATAATAAAGTTTTACACCTTAATACAAGTTCATAGCACCTTACTTTCTATATGGGGGGGGATACTAATCTCTAGATTAATTATTCTTATCCTTAGAATCCGGACCATGTTGATCAATATGCACGCGCCTTTGCCTAATTTCTTTCGACTCTGTACGGCTCATATTCCTGACTGTACGCACGAAATAGTGCCAAATATTTTATTATATTATATATATATTATTAATTATATATTATTATTAATATTATCATTTTTATTTATATTATTTATTATATATTATTTAATATTTTATTATTATATTAATATTTTTATTATATATATATTTATTAATTTTTTTTTATATGTGTTGTGATGTGTGTTGTAGTTATACATTTTATATATTATTAATTATATTATATATATTATTATATATTATTTATATATATTATATATTATATTATATATATTATATTATATATATTATATATATATTTATATATTATAATATATATTATTATATCTATAATCATATATTATATTATATTTTATATATATATTTATTTTTATTTGGGCCCGTTTGAGGATTATATATGGATGATAGGTCTATCTATTAATTTTATATATATAATATATTAATATATCTTGGATTCTTTTTATAATTATCTTTTCCGCTTTTTTCAAATATGTTTGATTATTTATGTAATATATTGTACGTATTAGGCAATCGAACACTTTTTGTTTTATAATTTATAATAAATTTAAAATGAAGGTTAAAGAGATTATGATAGATACAGTGAAGTAAAATATAATGTAATTATAATTTTATTTTAAGTGCTCTAACTATACGCTTCTATTATTAACTTAAGGCATACTTGGAACTAAATCTCATCATATATACCTATTTGTTTCTTCCTAGGACGCTATTACCGCGACTCGTAGAGCATTAGTACCTAGCGCTTCGCTTATCGTATCTCCTAGCGAAAAAACAGGCCTAACTCATATAAAATAAAGAAATATATTTTATTTATATTTATATATAATATTAATATATACATATTTATATATATATATTTTATATATTATTATATATACCTTATTTATAATATTTTATATTTTATTAGCGAGGTAGGGATTGAAAATGGAGGAGGTAGTAAGAGGGTATTTACTTGTGTTTTGTATTACATTCTTATTGAGATTTCTTCGAGCGTGTAAATTATAGTGAAAGTGGTGTTCTGTCGGTATATTTATCCTGTTGAAGTTCGTGCATTAACTGTTATTTTTTTATTACTTTCTCTATTTTTGTGTCAAGAATGAGTTTATAATATAGTTCCGATGCTCTTTGGATTTGGAACAAAATAAAAATGAACCCCATATAATTGTTATTATTAGTTATTTATACTTATGTAGGTGTAGGTATATTATTCTTGAATAATATTTAAGTATTTTTCTATATAATTAGTATTGCTACTTAGTTAGTTGTTTATTTTCCTTTATTTATTTTATTAGTTTTTTATTTTTATTATTTTTAAATTTAGATGTTTAGTTTTACTACTTTATTTATATTTTTGATACTAATTTAATTGGGTACGTAATTTACTATATCTTGTATATATATATAATATATATATATATATATATATATATAAATAGCTATGTTTTAATATTTATATATACTATATTTTATTATATATATATCTATATTTATCTATATTATATTATATATTATATTAATATATATTTAATATATATATATATATTATATACCTACATTTTTAACATATGAATATCTCAAAAGGCCCTATTATATATTATAATTAATTATATATATATAATATATATATAATATATACTATATATTATATATATATCTTTATATTTTTACTATTAATTTTTTATACATTATATTTATTTTAATAATATATATATATATATATATAATTATATATATAATATATATATATAATATATATAATATTAATTATATATTTATATATTATATTAATTATTATATATTATATATATATATTTATATATATATATTATATTATATAATATAATTTATAATAATTATATATATCTATTTATATATTTATATTTTATTTTCATAATATATATATATTAATATATATTAATATATTTAATAATATATATATTTATATATATTTATATATTAATATATATATATATATTATTAATATAATTTATTATATATTATATATATATTATATATATTATATATAATATATTTATATTAATATATATTATTTATTTTATAGTTTATATTATATATAAAATATTATATTAATTATTAAATATTATATATATATATTATTTATTATATATATATATATATAATATATATATAATATAATATATATATATTATAATAAATATATATATATATATAAATGATCCATTGGATTTATTTAATTAATTTTTAAATATTATTGATGTTAAAGGAATTTATAATAACCCAAATATATTGTATTTATCAAAACCCTTCCTTTATTGTTTACAAAAGTTTCAAATCTGCTCAATAACAAGTCTATTGTAATTGTTATTCTTTGAAATCATTACACTAATATTATTATATAAGTTTAATGAAAAAGAAGATTGATATAATATAAAAAATTAAAAAGTGAACCAAATTTTGTCACATCGGCTTTTTTTAAGTTATTAATGTCCAATATATTATCGTTTTTGTGTTTAGTTACTTATTGCTCTATCTGTATATATTTATTTATTATTTATTTATATTTATTATTTATTTTTATTTATTTTTTTAACATTCTATGTAAATATGATTTATATAATATTTATTTTTTATTTTCCTTTATAAAATTTATAATGTCACTAATATTAATATATTCCATTAGATGAATGAGAATAAATTCAATAAACAAAAAGTTGAAATACAAACATATAATTATATATATATATATAATTATTACTTATATAATATATATATTAAATATATATATATTAATATATATATATATATATATATTATATATATTATATATATAAATATATATATATTAAATAATAATAATATATATATATATATAAATTATTATATATTATTATATTATATATTTTTATATTATATAATATAAATATTAAATATATTTATATATATTATTATATATATATAATATATATTATTATATATATATTATATTATAATTACTAATATATATTATTCTATTTATTATAATATTAACTTATATATATATATATATATATGTATTATAATTATATATTATACTATATATTAATATTATATATATATATAATCACCTATCTCAAGTGAAGAAGAATTCATTTAAAAAAAAATCTAATAATTATTTTTACCAACTATTTTTATTAGATTTTGTAAATTTAACGGATAAATCTGAAATAATAATCATAATAATTTATTTTACAACAAATTGTTAATGATTTGCTTCACTTGATTATAATAAAAAACTAAATATATATCTGCTTCTTACACTATGAATATTACAGATTATATAATATAAGTTATGTACACTAAAATGACACCAATAGAATCATCTATAGGCTAAATAGAAGACTTACAGATTAAGGCTGGCTTGGGGTCTGGAGAAACTCCACAATAGCTCTTTGTCTTAACACCACATCTGTCAGATTATGATAACTAACAACAACTGCAGCTGACGCCACCCTCCAGCATATGTGTTCTATTTGAAGTGAGACTCAGGATTATATATTTATTAAATTATATTATATATATTATATATTATTTATTTTAATTATATCTAATATTATATTATATTATTATATATATATATCTATATATTTATATATATTATAATATATATATATTATATTATATATATATATTATTTATATTATATTTATTATATATATATTATATTTATATTAATTATTTTATATTTATATATATATATTATTATATATATTTATTATATATATATAATATATATATAATATATATATATTATTAATAATATGAGCAAAGTTACTTAACGACCAACACGGAACGTGAAGAGGTTATACTGAACAAAACAAAATTTTTTCGCCAGGTTAGCCTCCTATGATAAACATTTAAATATGATTCTTCTAGGTGTGAAATGAGGTTATGGTAATGAGGTTAGGTTAGTGATTTAAAAGGTTAGGTGTATGGTTTAGGAATATACCCTTAGACTATAATTATTTTACTATTTCACTTGAAACACTACTTATTATTATAGATCATCATCTGGTAAAAAATACATAAAACAATATATATTATTGGTAAAAATCTATAAAATAAAATCTAACATCGCAAAATATTTTTAAAAATAATAAAGCCTTAAAAATGAAAACAAATATATAAAAAGCTTTAGTTTGGCCCTTAATAAATATCATTTTCAATTTAATAACAGATATTATTGAGGGAAAGATAATGCGGATAGTCTTGAGATAATTTAAGGGGTAAGGGGCCTAAGATCAAGTGTATGGTAAAACTAAGTACGTTCCGCACTTGATCTCACTCTCACCTCCACCTCACAAATTATGACTGATATTACGCACGTACGAATAGGCGCTTAATAGAAAGTACTATCGCTAATTACACAAAAAAAAAATTTAATAACTTTAAAACTTTTTACCATTCACTTATTTTACTCTACTTAAAAAATTTCATATTTAATTTTAAACTATTGTTTACGTGAATATACACTACATTATCTAATATGTAGTGCTTTTTAACTGTAGGCTGTCAAGAAGCTTTTACCATAAATGTATATCATTATATATATGCTTCAGATAGAGGCTCTTTATATATTATATTATTATATTTATAATATTATTTATATATATTATATATAATATATTATATTATATTTATATATTTATTTTATTATTTATTTATATAATATAGCACTATATAGGTCCCTTTCGTATTTGACCAGAATAGAGTTTAACCTGGAAAATATAATTTTATTAGTATTACAACAATTTTTTTAGTTGTCTTTATATATTTTATTATATACATATATAAGAAAATTGGTTAAATAAGATCCCATTGTCCCGTGGCAGCATCAAAATGTATATATAAAAGAGCTGAATATATAAGGCAAAAATATTATAAATAATTTTTATAATACTCTAAATTCACACACACAATCTCCGCTATTTATCATTTCGAGCAGGAAGTATTAGTAACTTATTTTTCTAAAATTGTTTGAAGGTCTTCCAATTTAATTTCGACAATTTCTTTCAAACTTTTGGTTTCTATATTATTCACACAATATATATCTTCTAATCATATAAATTTATAGTCTCTCAATTGTTTTCACTCATAATTTATTGATAAAAATCTTCGCCAAAAAATAAGGAGATTTTATATTCGTATATATATGAAATATTATAAAATATAATCGATATTTAGTACAATATGTTATATATAACTTTTTATATTTATCGTTGACTAAGCACGATGGCACAGTAATAACACCGAGTATAATAAGTATGAATCGCAATTACTGAATATTTTTAATATATATATATATATATTATATATAATATATATATTAATATATATATATATTATTTATATATATATTTTTATATTAATATATAATTATAATATTATATATATATAATAATATATATTTTAATTTATATATATTAATATTAATAATTTTATATTAATTTTAGATTCATTTATGATTTCTTTCTTTTACATATTATTATATTATCAATAAATTGACTTAATAATTAAAAAATTCAGAATTTCTTTCAAGGATTTATATCTTATATTACTTTTTAAATTACATTCTTGTGATACTAAATATACATTTGTTATAAATTTAAGGATTAAAGTTTTAGTATGTTAATATGGTTATTATGGGTATTGTTGTTTGGTTGTTTTTTGTTGTTTAGTTGTTGTAGTGTTGTTGTATTATAGTTTATAGTTAGTATTGTTATTACATTATCACAGAGTTGTTTATTATTATTATATATATTGAGCCTTGAGTTTTTGGTTGTTTTTATTATGTGTACTTATGAGGTATTATTTTAGTAGAGTTAGCATTGTATATTGATAAAGTTTTTCATTATATATGAGAGTTTAATCACGCTTCCCTTTACCTTCTTATATATATATTATATAATTAATTAATATTATTTTCAACCCTTCTCTTATATATATATATCCACCTATCTTACTACTTATATTTCTCTTCTCTTTACTTTTATCTTACTTGTTTCTTTCTACTATTATACTATATTGCTTCTTACTACTTCGTCTAGTATACCTTCTATTTCATACTTCTTCTCCTTCACATCCTTCTACACTACTACTATCTTTTTTTTTTACCATTTTTGTAATTATTTATCTTATTATTATCTCACTTTTATCTGATAAATTTTTATGTAACTGTAATTATATATTAGTTTTTATATTATTATTATATATACATTAATGGAATGAATTCTTAATTTTACTAGGTAGAATTCTTAAACTTCAATAGTCTTATTTTTAAAAGTTAGTAAAAAAATTCTAGTTATTACTAATGTAATATGGACTCATTAAGTTAATACATAGTTCTCAAATATATTTTCAAGTATTTAGAAAACGTTGTCGGTAATTATTTTGAGTGAACTTTTTATATAGTCAATTGAATTTGAGAATTACGGATTATGCTATACAGAGAACTGTACTTTTTTATTTATAGTGACTTAACACAAATTTTATATTAATGTATGATTTAGATTTATTAGTAAACAGTAATATAAGTTATTAATTTGTACATATTAATAATAATAGAAAAGTACAGATATATATATAATATAGAGATAATATATTTTATTATACATATATATAGAATAATGAATAAGATAAAGAATATAAATATATATTATAATATATATATACTGGTAACTATGGGCTAGTATATATATAACGATGATGAAGAGAGACTAAAAAAGGATAAATAATTTATTTTTTATATACCTTTTAGATGGTCAGATTTTTTTTAATGCATCACAGTATGTACTAGAGAACGGCAAGGTCCTACAGTAAAGACAAATTATATATTTGTTTGCAATACTGACGAAAATTCTTCTTGATTAGGAACTTACCTATTATTTGAATTTAACTAAATGGAATTATCCTCTAGGTGTATTTAACACCGCAAAGATGGACATGAGTCGGGAGTCTAATACCGGACCTCCCGGTGGAATGACGGGGGGGACTAACATCTCCCCCTTGGCCAGGAGTATTGAGTCCTCCTGGATACCGACCGCTTCTTTGCGTCTTTTGGGTGTGAGAGGGGTTCCTGCCTGTACACAGTCCGTCCTTTCTCGGGGTTATGAAATACGTACCTCCACCTCTACTGATCCCCTGTCAGGCTTCGAGCTCAGTGATAGATTGGTGGATTTTTTTTCTCCAGTATTTATTTTTATGGCAGGAACAATTTTAATTCAACATTGGATGATGTCTCATAGCCGACGTGGGGAAGTAGGTGGGTGACGTTTCATATCCCTCGGAGGGGATAGAGTCGGTTGAGAACCCCCGCGACTACTCAGATTAGTACGCGGTTAAAGAGCGGCGTGGTTCCGGAGACCGAGCCCACCTCGGGTCGGGTATGAAACGTCCCCCCCGGACTTCTAGCCTACATACTGTGAGCAATTAAAAAACATCTTGACGCGATATCTGATATATGAGTTATTCTATAAAATGTGAAAGTAAAATAAAATCAAATAGTATCTAAACTTATTTTTATTAATATATATATTTATTTTAATGTGATTTAATTAACTATTATTATATTTATATTTATTTATTTTTTTATAGTTTAGGGTATGTTTACATTGACGTAATATATAGGTTATATTTTATATATTACATTATAAATAATTGTTTATATATATAAATATATTTCTATATTATATTTATATATATTTATTGTGAGAATTAGTAATATCGAAATTTGACGCTTCTTAAAAAAATACTTATTATTACTTAGGAATATTTAAAAAAAAATATATCATTTGTATAAATTAATTTATGACATCAGTAAAAATGGTCACATAAAAAAAGTTCAAGTTCTTTATAATGGCATAGAATTTTCTAATTTTTAATTTTTCATTTCATAAAAAAATTATTACCAAACCTTTCCAATACTAAATTTTTTTGAGGACCATGTATCTATGGTTTACTTAAGGTCCTTATATATAATACTATATATATATATATATATATATATTATATATATATATATATATACCTTAATTATTATTTTATACACATATATTTATATATTTGCCTTATTATTATTATATATTTATTTATTTATTATATATATTATGACGGTGATAGTAAATACGTACTATAAGACCCTGGTCAGATTTTTTTTAATGCTCACGAGTAATGTAGCTAAAGAACGCAGGTCATTTACTGTTATGGTATATAATATTTATTTATTTTGGTATCAGCCGAAATCTAAGTTATTTCGTTATTTTTCTCTTTTTTTTTTTTTTTTTTTTTTTTTTTTTTTTTTTTTTTTTTTTGGTTTCTTTGTGATTTATTTATTTTCCTTCTTCTTCATTTTTTTTTTTTTCGACGATAACTTTTTTTTTTTACACTAAAGAATACCCTAGGGTAAATTTCCGAGATGCAGAGGTCTGGGGCATCTCTGGCCTCTTAGGTTTTTTTTTGACATTACGCGGTACGGGACGATGGGGGGCTATTCCCCCCTCATGGGGATTTAACCCTGATAGCCCCGCTCTTTGGGTCTTTGGGGTGTTGCGGCGGCGGCTTACTACCGACCATTTCCCCTCTCGTGGGTTATTTCAATACGTCCCCTCTAGTCCTTACCTCTTCTGGTCCTCATACCGGCTCTGCTCGACTCACCTCCTAATATTGATATATATTATGAGAGATTTTCCGAAGGCCACAAGTTGAAAATTATTTACTCATATGCTGTTTCATCCTCTTTTTTTTTTTTTACCCACTCTTCATTGAGACTTTCTTCTGAATGGCGGCCACCGATCGGGAAAGAGAGGGAGGACTTCAAATGCCAACCATATCCCCTTTTTATTTTCCTGTTTTGTCGATTCTTTCTATGATGTTGTAATACAATAAAGTTTTTCCTATTGAGATTTTGAAGGAAGGAAAGTATTTTAAAAAACAATTAGAATCTTAGAGTCGGAGGGTTCCTCGGGATCTACTTTTTTTTTCGCTCTTCTCTGTATCGGGGGGTAGATTTATTAGTCCCCACCCGTCGTCACCGGGAGGCCGAGAGGACCCCAGACTATCCTGCCATTCTTTGAAGGATTTTACCTCTTTATATTGGGTATTTTTCTCTCTTTAGTATAAAAAGTATTAACTATCTTACTTTACATGATTTATTCTGGCTGATTTTCCATAATTAATATATAGGATAGATTTGTTTTACTGTAGGGAAGCCCCCCTTATTGCCTCCCCTCCCCTAAATAAATGTCGTGTCTAATATTCACAGATTAATTAATTACTAACACAGTAGTTCCCATTTTCTTATATTATATAGTATTTTCATTTACTTTATATATTATTTTATATATTTTATTTATTTAAATTATTTATATATACATGGAATCTTTTGTTTTTTATAATATATTTAGTAGTATATAATTTAATTTATTTTTCGACTATTTGGATGGTGTTTTAACAAAGATAAATTAAATATTGACTAATTAGAATATTTAAAAGAAAAAATCGAGTTATTCCTCTAAAATGAATTACTTCAAAAGCAAACATATATAATAATCATTTGAATATCCCCGTATCTATGTGCCAATGATTGTGTTTTTATCATATAACTGTCTATTAACGTATGTTACTAATATCTATATATAATATATAATATTATATTATATATTATAAACATTATTACATTAATAAAATGAAATTGGTAAATATTATCTCATTTGAAGCACTTGAAAAATTATAACAGTCATAATTCTTTTTAATAGGGCAAATCAAAATTTTTATTATTTCTATTTATTTATCATAACATAATAAAATAATTATTATTACTGTCAAGACACTCATTTCAATTTACTAAATATTATTTTGAGAGAAAAGAACTTACTTCGTTTGAAAGTCTATATATTTATACATCTATATATATTATTATATTTATATATATTATAAATTTATATTATATTATATATTAATATATATGTGGATATATATAATATATATTCATATATTATATATATATATATTATATTATATCTATATAATATATTATATTATTTAATAATTTATATATAATATATATATATTATTTATTAATAATATATTTATTATATTTAATTTATTATTCTTAACAGATATAACAACCTATTGATCATCTATCTTTTTAATCATATATATATTAAATACACTTATACATGTAAAAAAATATATATTTAAATATTATTAGTATATTATATTATATATATATTATTATATATTATTGAATATATATTATTTTATATCGATTTTATTATAATATATTATTATTTTATTAATATTAATATATATATTTATATATATTATATATAAATTATATTTTATATTTATATTATTATTTTATTATATATTATAATATGAAGAGTTCCATTATATGATGAGTTATAAAAGTATTTATACATTATATAATATATATGTATTATATATCATATATACTATATATTATTTATAACTTTTATTGAAATACAAATATTCACGTGAACTCAATTGTTTCTCTTCACCGGATTTGATGACTGACATTGAACTGAGATTATGTCTTCGGTATTTTTGAATAGTTATATGTGTTCTTAGTGTTGCTGATATTCCCGTGATCGTACTTAAGCAGTGTTAGAATGTATTCTGTTGTTTTATATAGCGAAATATAAAATATCATTAATATTAAATTACTTGAATTTTTAAATAAAATATTAATCATTAAAAGTACTGTTTGAATTATAGTTATTTGCGAGAATATATTGTCTAATTTGAGTCAATCGGATCTAAATTTATATATAATTAATATAATAAATAATATATATTTTATATAATAAATATATATATAATATTATAATTTAATATATTATTAATATATTTATACAATACATTATATATAGTGTATTATATGTGTTCTGGTGTTTGATATTCCCGTGATTACTTAAGCAGTTAAATGTATTTAATAATTACTCAAAAATATAAGAAAATATAAGATAGTTTTCCTCAACGTAATGTATGAGTGCTCCTCCAAGAATTTTATATTCTTTTGCGATAAACAAATAGAATATATAATTAGGGAAAAAAAATTATTTTTTGCGATATTTTATGAATAGTAATAAATAAATGAATATGTTATTATAAAAAAAAAAACAACATCTTAATTGCACCACCAGTAATTTCATGAAAATAATTAAGATAGTATATTAATTATTATAAATTTAAGAAAATATATTTAGAACAAAATAACTTTATGATAAATATTGGGTTATTTTGCTTCTAAGTTATAAATTTTATTATTGACAATCGGAGGAGATAACATAAATTATATTATATAGTTTATTTTAGTTAATGTAATCACATATTGTATTGCATAATATGGATTATTTTGAAATATACAGTGTTAGTAAGATACTACTATGTAAGTATTAAAGTTATTAATATTTTTATGTGGGCAAGCTTCTACCTTATTAATAGATAAATAATAATTATCTCTTAATATATTTATATATCAAGACGTACTAATATTTTGACGAATTTTAATGGCTATAATGACCTGTTGTGAATTAGTGCATGACCAGTGTACGAATGCATGACAATTACGAATGTATTAGATTAAAATGTATATGTATTTATTATATTTGTATTTCTTTTAATACTTAAAATATTAAGACAAAGAAGTTTTAATAATAATATATTTTTATTTAACTTTTTAAATATTTTGTTTAGTATCAATTTTAGGACAGTTCGTGGGACTACTCACAATATTATGCCCTTTTAAAGAATAGAAGAATTAAATTAGGATTCGAAATTTATTAATGAAACTTTTTACACAAAAAATGTTAATAGATAATAATGTATATGTATATATTAATTTATTTTTTTGTTTTTTTATTAATTACTATATAATACGTCACGCTCTTTCGATATTAATATATATATATAATATATATTATATATTTAATTTTTATATTATATATATTTATATTATTATATAATAATAATATTTATTTATATTATTTTATATTATAATTTATATATATATTTAATATATTATATATATATAATTATATATATATATATATATATATTATATATATTAATATTATATAAATATATAATAATATAATTAATATTTATTATTTATATATATAATTATATATATATAATATTAATATATTAATATAATATATAATGTATTATATATTATATATATTATATAATATATATATATAAGTATTGGGTAAATATGAAAATATAATCTATTTTATATATATAGATTAAAATATATATGAAATTAAATAAAGCAGGACAATGAAATAATTATTTCTTGACATTAGATAATAAAGATGATCTGAATGATAATAAATCAGTCTTTACATTATTTGTAATATTATTATGAGTTTTTGCTGATAGGATAATAATATATGACTAAGATATGCTAGGTCAAAGAGATATAGGATTTTATTCTGTTTGTTTATCTGATACTATTTACTATATAGATAAAGCATGAGAGCCCACATATTTTCTTATTGTAACCCTAAACTAAGATAAATATATAATCTATACTAAAATAACAAGAGCAAGAATTAATATCTAATTTCTAGTATATCGATATATACATATCAGAGTATTAAAGAAAAACAAGACCTGAACCCTGAATAGTAAGTGACAATAGATAAAATAATTATTTTATGATTATAAGTATAAAATATATAATAAAGATAAATAAGAAAAAAGAAATAATTTTTTTAGTAATGAAATTCATTTTTATTTTTTTTTTTTTTTTTTTTTGTTATCATTAGCTATCACTTAAAAATTTGATTATCAGCAAATCTCTTAACAGTTTCTATTCATGACGTAATAATCTAAATTTTCACAGTTAAGTCACAATTAAGTTTTTACTAAGTATTTAGATTCAAGATTAGTTCCCTAATTATTATGACCTATACCCCACCCCTTCCTTCATATCATAGTATATATCACTATGCGGGTGCGCCAATGTCAAAACCAGCAACCCCTATCACTTAGGAAGTATATTAATTTCGGTAGTTATACTAACGCTGCGTGAATCCATGTGTTTTTTTTTTATATTGGAGGAGTGGAGAGGTTTATACGGTGAGACTGAGAGAAAGGGGGAGGGGGGAGGAGGAGCAGTGTACGAGGAGCTTAACAGTAGATAATCTCCTTCCCTGATGATTGAGATGGAAGCCTTGCTACAGTGGTACAGGTACCTGGTACTTAACGCGTCAATGGTCCAATCTATCCCTCTGTCCAGCTTTTAGAGGGGAGGGGTACCGCTTTACCAGTGTGTAATTATCAGCATTTTTGACCATCTAGTTTAAGTCAGATAACACTGCGGGTCGACCCTTTTGTGTTAGTAACGTTATATAGTACGTCTGGTTTTATTGTATGCTCACTACTTGTGCTTTTTATATTTTTGTGTTATGAACTTATACGTTTAGCCTCAGTTCCGTTTATATTTTTAATTTATTTATTTAATGATTTACGTCTCTAGATATCTGCAGGATTTATTATGTGAATATTATTATATCGTATAATCATAATGTTTTAATATTGTATTTAGTATTTATTATATGCAGACTGTTTTCATGTTTGTCTGTAATACGATTTATATGCCTTACATATATTAACATTTGGTAAATCCGGTTGATAATCCTCAACTCACTGTAATTGTTATATTTTCATCCTGATTATTATTATTTATTGAGTGTCGATGTGATCTATTATTATTATTATTATTTAATTTATTATTGGTGTATGTATATTATTATTATTTATTATATTACTTATATTATTTATATTATTCTAACGATTTTATTATTTACTAGTTTAATTTTTATTATTAAAAATGTATCTTTGACTTGCTAACTAGTTTACTTTTTGATGCTTATTATATTGTATTGCAAAATATAATGAATGATATTTTGAATCATTTATTTATCTATAATATATAAATTATAATTATATATTAGTATAATTATTTAGCAATATTAACATGTTATTTAATTTTAATTATATTATTATTATATTATTATTTATTAATAATATATTTTTTATTATATTATATTTGAAATTAACTCTCAAAAGAAAATTGTAGTTTTTGTATTATTAATGTCAGTTATTAATTATATTTAGAATTTATTCATCATATAATTGTTGTGCATTTGTAGTTTATGTAAACAGTATGAGTTAGGGTCGTATATGTGCTTAGTAATCTTCCAAGGTTTTTATCATTTTTATCAATTTCTCTACTATTATTATTATTAATTGTTAATTAATTATTATTATTATTATTATTATTTATGTATAATATTTTGATTTTTACTTGTATTAATTTCCACGAAATTTATTATCTCTTCCCATGTCTAGATTCGCAGATTTTGTATACAATTTATCTCATACTGACTATTATTACACAGAATTGTATTAGTATTATGAGTCTACATGCTAACTTAGTAATAGTAGTGAGTCTATCACCTACCTTTTTTTCATCATTCCATCATCAGGTTTCTATCTTCACTCCGTTTAATCTCTTACTATTTCATATTTATACTTTCATTTATCTGATTCATTATCTTTTTATTTACTATATTTTATATATTTATTTTTACTATCTTATATTGAGTGTGCTTGATTTTACATCTTACATCATATATATTATAATCGATGACTTTTCAGTCTTATATTATTACTTATGACTCTCATATTTTTATTATTTGGTGATTATTAGTGATATATTTTATACTCTCGTAATTGTTATTTATATATGATTTAGTTTTATTTACTAAGCGTTTAAATACCCAGGTTCCTATCATTGATCATTAATCAATTATTTCATTATTATTAATTATATTATTAATTTTATTATATTATTTTTTTATTATCATCATTATTATTACTTTATATTATATTAATTCTATTTAATATTATCATTATTTATTTACCTATAGATTTAGTATTCTTTTGATTAAATATCCAGTTTTGAATGCTGATAAATAAATATTATAATTATTTATTACTTTTATTATTATGAGTATGATAACAGTACTTTATTATGCCAGTCTTGTTTCTGCCTCAGTAGTCTACAGCTCTCTCGATGTTAGAGTCACGTCACGTGTGATTAACGTAATCATATTCTTACCTTTACTACTTAATTTGAGTTGTGAATTATTTATTATTACTATTGTTTAGGTCTTTATCTTCCCATCTTATCTTGAGAGTTTCTGTATATATACATATGTTATTACTTATCGGTGAGTTACGCACAACACTCACACGTAATAATTTCATTATGCATGCAATTTTAGTTGTTGTATATTTCATTTATTTTATTTTCACAATCTTTGAGCTTTGAGTGTATTTACATTATTATCATGTCTCGCTATTGCTTTTAGGTCACTAATGCTCACTATTTTGTTGACGTTTAGCGATTAATTAATACCATGATTTGAAGTACTTAATTGGATACGAATATGAGTCAACATCTCAATATATTTATATTAGTCACATATATGATTATAAAGAATTTACAATTTACTAATTATTTAAAGAGATCTGCTGTCTAGGAGGTCTTATATTATATTATACATTAATATTATTATTTTATAATTATACTAACTATTAATAAAGAATTTGCAACAATTTTATTAATTATTTTTATAATTATTATTTTTATAATTATTATTATTGTTATTTTTATTATTATTTGGCTTTTT
The DNA here is from genome assembly GCA_015478945.1 of Trachelipus rathkii. Classification (NCBI taxonomy): domain Eukaryota; kingdom Metazoa; phylum Arthropoda; class Malacostraca; order Isopoda; family Trachelipodidae; genus Trachelipus; species Trachelipus rathkii. The sequence continues at coordinate 34,881 of JABUQX010085676.1, forward strand.
CCCTCTTTTCTCTTTCCTTGTTTATTATTTATTTTCCTGATTTGTATATTCTAGATTATGACAATATTGGATATTCGTGATTATTATTAATTAATTATTTTCATTATTTAACATTAAAAATAATATATTCTGTGTACAGTTAGTTTGACATATTTATTGCTGACATTCTTTAACTGAAAGTATCTAGCTATAGTTATAATAACTACTGAAGCTGTATTATAATTATTTTTCTATATACTTCTTACTATTAAATCGTTTATTTTTATTATAGAATATATTTATTTAATATATTTTTCCAGACCATTTGACTATTTGATTTATATATATATTAATATAATAATAATATATACGATTGCAATTCAGATTCTCTTCAATTGTGTCATTATTTGTGAGTTCCGAATAGAAATACGAGGTAGATAGTAATAAATGAATTTATTAATGACGTAATTAGAGTAGTTAAAAGACACAGATGAAGACACGATGAGCGCCAAATATATAAAAAGAATATGTTCAGTGTTCACTAGCAAGTAATACCCATGATATTATTTAAGTTTCTTTCTAACCATGATATAGGGTAGTGTGCTTTTATTATATTATATTATTATAATTTAATTTAATATTATTATTTTATTAATTTATTATATTATTATTTATATATTTATTATTATTAATATATTTATATTAATTATTTATATTTATATATATTAATAATTATTATATATTTATATTATTATTTTTATCTATGTATAACTTATATTTATTAATTCATTTTATTTTGTTATTATATGCATAAACTAAAATAATTGTTTTATTTATAATAATTATTTAAATTATTATTATTATTATTATATTTATTATTTAATTTAATTATATTATATTATTTTAATCACTTATACTTATATTAATTTATTATATTATTATATTATTATATTTATTTATTATTTTATATTATTATAATTAATATTCTATAGCTACTTTTTTTATAATAGTAAATTTTCATTTAGTTATTATTTTCTATTATTATAAATTAATACTATTAATTCTATTATCCTTAATAAATAAATCTTTAAATAATTATTTTCTTTTATTTATAGTTGATTTTATTATAATTGTTTCGGCTTTGATTAGTGTATCATATTTATTATTTTATTGTTTATTTATAATTATTTTATATTTTTATACAATTATTTATATTTAATATTAATTATTATATTTCATTATTTATTTCTTAGTAGTATATTTATTTTACTTATCATAAACATACTCAGTTATTTAATATGACACCTCATGCACTGTTTATGTGGCCCACCTGCATCTTGTATTCGTTACTAGGTAGAGAAGGATTTATGTTCTTGCTTACATGAATGCTCGTGTTGCAGAATTAGCACAAGAGTTTATCATACTAGTTTTGACTGCTCCTATCTACGATGACTTAAGGCTACTTGTTTCATATGGTACTCACTTAATTTTATATGCGAAACTAAACTCGTTTCTCTACTCCATCCGATTCTATGCTATATTATATCTGTCTCCTTTGTGCACGATTGTGGTAGAAGCGTTAGGATATGTGATATGTTTGTGCTTTGGAACTTAGCTTTTAATCTACTTCGGTACTGATCAAGCGATGTTAATCACCGCGACTGGCGGATTTAGTATCGAGTGTGGATACGTGCTGACCACAGTTCCTCCTTTCTTTGGAAAACTGTTAGTAGTTACTACTGCTTTTATTCTAATGTATTGCGGCTACGAGCCCATGCTTATGAGGCGTGATTCTAATTTTTGAGAAGACGGGCTTCGGACTTAAGTCTCACTCTTCTTTCACATATCATACTTCTTGGGTGGTTATGGGGTTCATATTTCTTGTTGTGAAAGAGCTGGCATCGGTGAGCTCTAAATTCATGTTCTCTAACTAGAGAGTTCGGTACTTTCATATTGGGCCACTGTATCGCATTTAATCTTTTTAAAGGTTTGGTTAATTTTTTTAATATCTACTCTTAAGTTAACTTGTGTAACATTATTGTGTTAAGAAGATGCACTTCTCTCCTTCGTTGAACAACAATTTACTCTTAGTGCATAATCTTTCTATGAAACCGAGGTCATCCAAGTATTAATATTATTGGTAAGCATCTAGGCTCTTGTACAGAATGTGAGACTGTTCTTGTGAAGCAGCTATTTGGTCATACCGTGAACTATTGGAAGTAATGCTATCGTTGAATATTAGCCTGAGATTATTTTTACATGTTACATAGAGGGACTGGGTACTTAGGATTTAATTTTTATGAAAGTTACCCTGTTCACATTACTGTTTTCGCGATCTTACTTGAGACACTTTGGTTAGGATACCAATATTAATCATAAATAGATTTAAAACATTTAACATTTTTATTTATTTGTGCGATGTTACTAGCGAACTCCATGAGTTATGTATCACTTGTATAGAACATATAATTGAGAGGTTGGTTTATCATGTGTAACTCTTATATGTATGGAGCTCTTGACTACGTGGGTGTGTGCAGGTTATTCTGTGCCACCTTCGTCTGCGGAGGGGGGGCAGCGCCTGTGGTTTATTAGGAGTCGAACTAGTGTAAACCTACGGTGTCGCTGTGGCGAAGGATTTCTGCAGTGAGAACCGTCCTTAACTTGTAAGGATGTGAAGGGTTGGCAGTGAGTTTTGAGTGTGGCAGTGCGTAGGTTTACATTTCTGCTATGAGCTGTTTAAGATTTCGTGAGGTTCTCATGGAGGAATCTTGCTTTCTTTTTCGTTCAACATATAAAGTAGAGATTACTAGTTTATTTACTTTTTTTTATCTTTATATATTATTATAATTTTAACTTATATATATAATATTAATTTATAATATATTTTTATTAATTATAATATAATTTATTATTAATATTATTTATATATAATATATATATATATAATTAATAGTTCATTTTTTTATAATTATATATATATTATTATAGTATATTATTTATATAATATAACATATAATATATTTTATATATTTTTTCTTCATTTTATCATATATTTCATTTTTATCTTTCAGATACATATTTACTAATATTATATATATATATCATCTATTTATATTCTCTATATTATATATATATATATTCTATATATTATTTATTTATTATTCATCTATATATATTTATATTTTATTATTATATTATTATAAGTAATATATAATTATTATGTTATTCTTTTATATTATATATACTTATAAATATATTATATAATAAAAGTTTTTAGATAATATTTAATATATATATTATATATATCCTATTCTGTTTTTTAACTTTATGTATATAAATTATATTATTTATAATTCTTCATTATTATTTTATTTTGCCTGCTTAGTATTCTCCTATAACAGATATGTTATAAGTTTCTTATGATGTTCTCATTTTCTTTTTTTTTATTTTTATGTTTATTCTTATTAATTTATTTCCTTTTATTCATTAGTTATTTTTTATTGTATTTTTCTTTTTTTTTATACTATCTCTTCTCTCTCTCTTTCATCAGAAACCCAACATTGTTTCAGGCAAAAACATTCAAACCACCACACTACTTACTGAACTAACACAAAACACCCTCTCACTGGTTTTAATAAAAACCTACCACCTTCCGACACTCGCCTAGTAGCAATTGATATAAACAGAGCATTCGATACAGTCCACGTCACCTATTAATAAAGAGAGTGCTAAACACCGAAATATACATCAATGACGAGAAAATAATAGTAAATTTCTTTTCCGATCATGCAGCTATAGAGTCATACAAGAACGCAACGTCTCTGGAACATACAAATTATACAATGGAGTTCCCCTAGGGTGTCATTTTATCACCAACACTCTTTAATCTTTTTATGTGCAATTTGCCACACCCCACTTTCCAATCTATAAAAATTAATGGTTATGCAGATGACCTCACAATCAAAGCTCAAAGCCCATCTATAAATACACAGACAAGAACTGCAACAATATATAAACCAATTGGAACAATGGCTGTCAACAAATCGAATAAAAGCCTCTCCCCAAAATCCTCTATCACATTACTACACCAGATAGAAACAGTCTAACAACCACCCAGAAATTCTCTTCTCAAACAACAGACTCTCCCTTAACTTAACTCAACATCCTTGGCTTAACTTTCGATATACACATAACATTCACCCCTCGCATAAACAACATTTCATCAAGAGCCACAAATAAATTAAATGTGATAACAGCGCTAACCGAAACAAATTTTGACCAACATAAGGAGACTCCTTACTATATTATACATACAATATAATCGCCCGCCTGTGCCCCAACAATATCTAAATCCAGCATTCAAAAATTAAAGGTCATTCAGAACAAAGTCCTAAATATAATAACCGGTTATCTCCTATCTACTCCTATTCATCACTTACAAAGAGAAAAAAATCATTCCTGTAGAGGACCTTCTCGAAAAGATAGGCTATCAATTTTACAGCAAAGCACTCTCGATTGACTACCCTCTCTACCAAACATTACAGCAGCCCAGAGCACCAACAAAAAAAATCACACCAGTGAATGCACTATTCTAACATATACATGTTTCCAACCCCCACCCCACCCTCCACACGCCCGATATCAAACACAATTACACTCAGTTAATACAAAGAACGGTTTCTGAATATCCAAGCAGCACCATGCTTCAAGCACATCCTCCCGAAATATCTCCCACAGAAGGGTCCCTGAACTTACAAACCAGAGTGCTGCTATCCCGTCTTTGTTCTGGACACCATCCTTCCCTTCAGGAATATATATATAGACTTCACGGTGCTCCCTCCCCCCAACTGTCGAAGATGTCCCTCCCAGAAAAATGACAGCACAGGATACCTCTTCCTAAACCGTTTGGACTTAACGGACATCAGACGTAACTCGCTCTGACGGATCTGTTATCCCGGCCAGATTTTGTGGCACAATTCCTTGGGCTCGACAGCTTCTCATAGGATGGGAGCGGAGGGCTCAAAAGTAATATATATATATATATATATATAAATATAATATATATATATATATATATTATGATATATATATATATATATTTATAATATATCATATATATATATATATATATATATATATAATATTATAATATATATATATATTTATAATATCTATATAATATATATATATATATATATATATATAATAATATATTATAATATATAATATATATTATATATATATATATATACATAAATATATATATATATATATATATATATATATATATATATATAATTGTTCGCCCTTATGCTGATGATTCAACTCTTCATTCTTCCACTCTTTAAAAATATGCTTCCTTATTTGCATCTAGAGTTGCCTCACGTCTTCATCTTCCCGATTCTGTTCTTGCCGACCTGGGTGGGATCTCCCGGTTGAGGCACCGCAACCTTATGAAATACAAATCTTTGAAAACTCAACTTCTTTACACAATTACTCAAAAACACCTCCCATCTTTCCTATATCCTTCAACGGTTCTAACGTTTTACCTGTGAACAATATTAGCATTGTTGGGCTGAACATAAACAAAAAATTGTCTTATAAACCTCATATCACAACGGTTGCTAAGGTGGCCTCAAAGAGAATGGTTGTTCTGTTCAGGTTGAGGGAATTTTATTCCTCTGTACAATTACTCCAGTTAAATAAGGGTCTTATTCGCCCTTGTTTGGAGTATCGTTATCACATTTGGGAGGTCGGCTCCCCCCTTCTAATGGATAGGGTTGAGTCTAAAGCTAAGAGACCAAGAAACTGTCCCCTACTTTAAAACTCGCTTGACATCTATCTTTGCGACATTACGTTCGAACACTATCCCTTTTTCAAGGGATGCCTTGCTCTCGCATGAATTTTGCGTGAGTTTTGAAAACTCCAGACTCATGTGGTGCCTCCTTCTTTCCTTACTTCTGTTCTGTGGAACTCCCTGCCATCTTCTGTTTTTAAAACTGTGTTTAAGCATTCTCTCTTTAAAGCCCATGTCTGTGCTCACCTGAGAGATTTGCGTTAGGCTTGGGTTTGGATTTGTTTTATATCATTTTATTTTATTTATTTATGCAAAACACCATATCCAGCATAGCTTTAGGGTGGTGTTGGTGGCTGATAGGTTTTAAACTTATATATCACCACCATTCACCAAAAGAAACAAATGATAGAAAAGGGGGTTTCAACACTTTGCTATCAGACGAAGAGAATTATGAATTTTCTTCCTATGGCTCGACCACTTCGCGAAACGCAGCTTCACCTTTCCTAGTATTTAAAGTTTCAAATTTCTTTTTGTTTTCCTTTTTCCTTTCTTCAAATTTTTAATGTTGCATTTTTCATTCAAATATATTACAAACATGAAATGTGAAAATGAGATTTTTAGATTGAATACAATTGTCTATCCAATTACCTCGGATTTTATATCAAAGTAATTTAAAAAGAAATACTCAAAATTTTGAATATCTGAAGCGTTAAAATAAATTTTTCGGGTATTGTACTAGTTCCTACCGAAACTTCCAAAACAATAATAAAGTAATTAACATTACATACAAAACGTACTAATCTGCCATAGTCTTATATATAGTTTTAAATTTCCTATCTCCTATTTACAATATTCTCTCCAACAAATAATACAGACTTTCAGATTTTTTAATATTTTTCAGTAGTTTTCCTGTCTGCTGCTTCGCTTTCCTTACCTCCCTTCTTAGTTTGTACAAAATCAACAGGTGTTGATATCGAATGAATATCATATATTACTATTATATTATATATTATCATATAATTTATATATGTTTATATATTATTATATATGGTTATAGGGTTTATCATTATTTTTAATCCTATAGAGGGATATAATTTACTACTAGAGGGGAGTTGAGTTATCTGAGGGACCTGACATAATACTACCTACATATCATGAGTATATATTTAGCTAAGTCGCCTTCTTTTTTAGCATATCGATGTATTGTTGGGTTTCTGCAATCAATTCTCTGATGTCATTAGAATTGTTTGTTATTCTATATTAGTGACCTCAGAGACATTTGATCTTTTATCACGTAACGTCTAATTTGGTGTTGTAGCTTTCGATTATGAGACATACCATGTTATTATGACATGTTGCAGATTGCCATTATATGGGTATATTAGTATAGCTTTAATATTATTATATACTTATATCATATTATATAACGGTAGTGTATGTCGATATAAACGGTTGCATTAAAGAAATCTGTCATATTAATATTATTATATATATATATATATATGTATATTAACATATACAATTGTATGTGGCTGATGGTTCGGCGAACCGATAGTTAAAATCATTTTTAGGCAGCCTACCTGTAGATTATTTATTTTCATACCTAGTTGATTAATACCCAGGAAAGCAACCGGCCAGGTAACCTCTCTATATTCTTATTCACAAATATAGAATAGAAATCGATTTGAAATTTTTTTCAATCTCATCCACTATATAATCTATACTAATATATATTACTATATTATATATAATATATATTTATTTTATATATTATAATATATATATTTATTATATTATTATATTATTATATATATTACATTATATAATATATATATCTTATCTATATATATATATCTATATATTATTATATCTATTATTCATATCTATAGTTTTATATTATATATAATATATATATATGATTTTATATTATATATATATATTAATTATACTATAGTATATTTATATTAATATCTATATTTATATATATTTATATATTATATATTTATTTTTATTATATATTAATATATTATTACATTATATTAATAGTATATATATAATATATTATATATATATATATATTATAGTATTATTTTATCTATTTTATAATTCCTATATTATATATAAATATATTATATTATAATATAATTATATTATATATATATATATTTATTTTATATTATTCTTATATATATTATATATATAATAATATATTAAATTATATATCTCTTATATTAGTTATATATATATTATGTATATCATATATATTATTTATATATATATATATATTATATCATATATTTTTATTATTATATATCTAATTATATATATATATATATTCTTATTATATATATTATATATAGTATATATATATATTATATACTATAATATATAATATATACTATATATTATTATATATATTAAATACTGTTATATATATACTGTATATAATATTTTATTTCATATTCTTACATATATATATTAATATTAATATATATATATATATGCATATATTTATATATTATTATTATATACTATTTTAATTATACTATTAATTATTTATGTTATTATAATCTCTTATTATATATATATACATATATCTATATTTTCAGAGTGTATTTGTTATGTCCATAGATTAAAAAGACCTACTTTCTGGAGTAAATTAAACTTTATCTCTACAATGGATATGTAATGCTTTTAAAATATCATTTTGGCATCTCGTAATTCATATCGACATTTATTATCATCGTTGTATAAACTGACACATTATTGATAAAGTTAGTTTAATTGGTATAAATTATATTTTAGAGATCAGAGGTAAGGAATAATTTGCCTAATATATATGACCTTGAAGGATTTGGACATCATAGCGGTCTAAGTTGGTCTAATGTAGTGTACTGGAGAAAAGATAGAAAATGTGGATATTGAAAATGAGAAATCGCGATAGTTTTCTACTCTAAGGATCTAAAAAAATAATTTTTTAAGAATTTATTTTTTTATATAATTATACATCGATAGTGTAAAGAGAGTAATTATTATGATAAGAGGTTATGGTGTTAATGAAACAGATGAATATGGTAAAGAGTGTCCGGTATTGAGCAGTGAGATGTGAGAGATGGGACAGTAAAGAAGAAATATAGAGATTAAAATCTCTTCTTACATTGTTAATAATGGGCTTAATCGAGTTATTGAATTCCAAAATTTTATGTTGTGGCGGCCGTTACAATGCAACGTAATAGTTATACTAAAAGGGCAATGTCCATCTAGTAAAATCTTTTTTTTTTTTAATTATATCTAGCCGGAATTTATGAACGGAACAACAACCACAAAAAGGAAAAAAACTGACTAGCCAAATAATTTGCTAATCTGAACTCAGATATCAAATCAGTTCAGTTTGGTAGAAAAAGCTTATCCTCAATCCTCATTTCCGACTATTGTGCATAAATAATCCTTTTTACAAAAAATATATGTATTATCCATTCGATAATGTTCACTTTATTATGTGTATATTAATAAATTTGTATATATTTATGTTGAATAGTATAAAAGAATTATATATTTATATATTTCCATTTCTCATATTTTATTAAATAAACCTTTAATTATTTTCGTTAAATTGTCATTACATTTACTGAGTGTGAATTGTCTCTATGTCTATTAATAAGATAAATAATGTAAAATAAAGATGATTTAATCAATTATAAGAATTTGTTTTAGTGACAAATTTCAAAATTTATTGAGTTTGTGATATTTCCGTCTTGCTATGTCTAAATAAAGGTAAATAAATGTATAAGTAAAAGATGATAATTCCTTTAAAAGAATATATAAATTGTATTTGGGGTTATTTTTCTTAAAAAAATTAGTTTAATAACTATATTATAATAATGTAATTTTCAAAGTTTATTCCATTAAAGTAGGAAAGTTTATATAATACCATACTAGCTAGACAAAGTATCTATGATTATTTCTGAAAATGTCGAGTGTCCAATAGTCATCTTACTATTTAATAAGAGTAATAATAATAAGGAGACATTCTGCCAGGAGATAAAACTCCTGATTTCATTGTATTTAATAACTATTCCTTTAGACAGTAGAATTCCAAAGCTGAGCCAAATTTATAGATTTATCAGAGGTATGTATTATGTATAAATTCCTGCTCTTTGACTTTAAATATTTCATATCTATGTATACCTATATAATACCTTATTTGAGCGGGTACTCAGGTTTAGTACTGACCCTATACATCTACCATAATAGTTATAATATATATATAATCTTATATATATATTTTATATTTAATATATTATATTTAATATTACTATATATATTGTATTAATATCTATTATATATATTAATACTATATATTCATATATATATTACTATAATTTTCAATATATGGTAATATATTATTTACAATAATATATATATATATTATATATATATTTATTATATCTCTTACTATACCTTTACATCTTATACTCCAAACTATCCCCGGTAAGTAGATTTCTCTCATCATACTGTCAGTTGGGTATCTCACCCATAGCGGTATCTTATCTCACTACTCTACTTGGCCCGCACTCCATATACTATATATGAATAATATATCTAATATATCAATATACCATCACTAGATCAACTATCTACAGAGTAATACTACATTTCTCCGGCGCTAAATACACGTGAGGTTATTGGCATGCCTAATAAGTTACCCTTAACTAGATAGTTATAAACATCGTATACTCTAAGTGGTATAGCAGTAGTATTTTCCCCCTCATTTTTCAGTAGAATACTATAAGTATATCAACTGTACACTTTCATCCTATATATATATACCATTAGGGCCTCAAAAACTCGCCTTATCTAGAAGCTCATATCCAGAAGTAAGTCATGCTTCTAGGACTAGCATTATAATAGATACCAAAATCATACGGAGCTTGGAGTATCCAGTAAATAGTAAATTGAGCATAGCATACAAATGGAGTAGGATAACGTCAGGGGGGTTGCTAGCTTATATATACTCAGCCCTATCCCATTATAGACGCTAGTAAATCTTCTTTCCTGATAGCTGGGTGAGCTCGACAAGCACGAGAGTAGGCGTCTCAATATCTATCAATTACTTCTCAATACGAGTTATCTATTTTATATAATATATTATTATATTTATAATTAGCAATTAATAAAATTATTTTTTGCTTTCTTTATCCTTGAATATTTAAATATTTGAGATACTTAATATATTTATTACTATATATACTTATTTCTCATAGTGAAAACCAAAATGAATATCATCACCTATAAGAAGTTATATGTATAATATAAATTATTTTATATATGTATGATATATATATATATACTATACAATAATATTATAAATTAACAAGAACTAATTTAATACCCTATATCAACGGGTTGATTGAGGACGAGTTATGAAATAAGTTTAATTATCTGAAAGTCATAATTTCTTCCACACGAACCTGATTGTCATATTTTATTGCAGATTAATGAATAAGGGGTTTGATCTTTCTCTTAGCTTGGGATCGATATCTAAGAACCTAACGAGGAAGGACCACAAGCAAAGTAAATAATTCGGAATCGTGATCAGGCGGGTCATATAATTTGCTTTTCGGCAAAATACTAAGCTCCTGTCTATTGTCATCTGCGCAAATCACTCGCAGTTAAGGATTTTTCATCGGAGTTCTAGAAAGGTAATCCATTTACTAATGTGTTTCCATAATCATTCTGATTTAGAATTATATTATCGGAATACTACACATCACATTTCCGATTCTTGACTCCTACATTTTTTCATCTTTATCCTGTTTGGGTATTTCTTCCTTTACTCAACACACCATTCCTCTCCCTACACCATGGCTTTCTATACATCATCCACTACACATATATATAAACTATTACTTACTAATAGATAGATATTTATATATTTACTTTCACTTCGATACCCTCTTTTACACCCACACCTTTATTACTACCTTGTGATTTACTATTTATACTCATATACTTTTAATTCACTTCCTATTAGTTTCATCTCACCTCACTACGGGGACTTACCGGTTCTCCTCATTATATTCTATATTATATTAACTTTATTTAATGACTTACCACATATTAAGGGCAATGGAAGTATCATAAATATTTATCAGACGAATGTATTTTTTTAGAATGCTAATTTCACTACGTGACATTCTGCAAAACTCGTAACACGTATAATCAAAATTAAATTTGTTTATTAACATTGCTTTCAAAGTTTTCACAGACAGTTGAGTTTTTTCCCTTGTCCAAATCAATTTCATCGCAGAAAAGACTCTTTCCATTGGAGAATTAGGTCCTGGTAAACAAAAAGAAATTCTACCATTTTAAGAATATTAGAATATGGCACATTATTAGCTTGAAAGTGAGAAATGATTTCGAACCAACAATCGCCAGAAGATGTAAAGGCAGCGATGAGGTCGAGAATACAATTAAGGGTTTCTGCTACTTCCTCCCAGCAGGGTATTTATTTTCTGTAGTGTTACCCAATTAAATTTTTAAAGTTTTTAAATGGATTGCATTCAGATGAATAATCAAATGCAGTTTTGTAGAATGTTTGAATATGGTTTAAATTTTGCAACTTCTGATGCAAGGCCTTCTCTTTCCACTTTTTGAAGAATCCTTGTCACAGCTAATGGAATAAAGCAATCTTCGATTTTAGAGGCCATATTATTTCGTAAATCATTTAATGTTGATATTACTTCAAAAATTGTAATTGTATCCCCATCAGTATTTTCAATCGTCATGTGAAAAGTGGACGCTTGGCTGTAGATAAAGTAAAACCATGCTTCAGATAAAGGATTTTCATAAAATGATTTCATCACAAATGGGCATTTTTCTTGTAGCTCAAAAAATGGCTTTTAGTGGGCATACATTATCAGAAGACATTCAACCACAGGAAGTAAAGCAAGCCATCTGGTTTTCTTATGCCCTAATATTTGCTTGTTTTCCTGATTGACAAATTCACAAAATTCTTTAAGTATTTCAACTCTAACTAACTAATATATTATTTATATTTATTTTATTATTATAATTTATAAAGCTATTTTATATATATTATATATATATATCTTATGTTATTATTATAGTAAAGTACATTATTATATTATTATATATTTTATATGAGTTAATAGGATATACTATTCTTAATATATTAGGTTTATATAATATGTTAAGTTACATGATATTTACCGGCGTTACGTATAATTATGTGTTTATATTGATTATACAGTTATTATATATTATATTTTATTGATTACTTATATATATATATAAACTATTTAATGTAATAATATTATTTATTAAATATATATATAATATATAATATATATATATATATATATAGGAATGTGAATATATTTTCAAGACAATGCCTTCAATATCAATAGGAAGAGCATCAGCAGTTGTCTGAATAGTGTTGTGAATGTTATGAGCAGAGCATCCCTTTCCAACTAAATCATGTCTGAGGTTCTTCTTGAGTTTTGTAAATACAATGTTAACGCCCTTTCTAGAAATCCCCCCAAAATTGCAAGTAGTATTATCTGAGCAAAAGCTATTGTTTTTCCGTCTGCATTCAATTAATAAAAAATATGCAAAATGATTTTTTTCGATAATAACATGTAATCATTTTAAATCAATTTCTAATAAGAAGAAAGAAATTGTTTAAGTTCAAGTAGAATCAGTTTTTAAGTGAAACGTACTGGAAATATTTTAATATCCTTGTGATTTGAAGCGTTGGTCATGATCGAAATAAAATTGGCTTCTTGAATATCAGCCTGCAGTTTCGATACAGCTTTTACAAAAAAATTGATGTAAGTTTTCAATATCTTGCAACAAAAAATAAATACCCATAGTTAAAGAACTTTAGTGCACAGTGAAGCACTCCATACCGCAACTTGTAATTGATTAATTATTTAGGAAACGAAGCAATTAATAAAATTCAGGAGTTAAAATATTACTGTATATTAATAAAGTTTATTATAAATTTGTGCAACTGAAAGACTCCCATAAACTAGAATCCTCTTGCCATTCCTCATATCAACTTGATCCTTTCCCTTTTGGTTCTTCTACCGACCTTCCCCAATGCTCCCATACTCTCCAGAGGATAAGTTCCTTAGATTATAATGCACTTTATATTATCTTGTGACAGGTTATCAGCATTTATCAATGAAAAAAAAAAATTCTATGGGAAGTATGGGAGGGATAGATAAATGCAATTGAATTTTTGAACCATTGAAGACAACCTTATATTAATATATAGTATTATTTATATATATATTATCTTTTATATATTATAATATATATTAAGTATATATTTAATATATATGGTATATATATATATTATATATAGTTATTATATTATTAATTATTATATTTATTTATATATTATTAGCGTCTCGTGGCGTCAGAAGGTTGAGTCGCCGACTCTCATGCGAGATCACGCTGATTCAATCCTCCTCGTAGCAGTTTCATAGTTTATCTTCCTATGAGGCATAGGAATTATTTAACTTCGTCTGCAAACACTTGGTGGAGACAGGCTTGGGATAGTCGGCCTTAAAGTTCGATTTCTGTAGTCCTCTCCGTGTTAACCTTCTCTGAGATAGGGGATTACGTTCACGTTAATATATTAGGAAGTATATTTTTAACTATATATTATATGTAATATATATTATATATATTATATATATAGCTATATATATTATTATATTTATATTGTTTATTATTGTAATTATATATATTAATATATATATATATTATTATAGATTGAAATTTCATAATATTTAATAAGCTGTATAATTATTTTTTAGGTTTTTATTTTATTTATTTTTTATTCTTTCCTATTCTATTAACAAAATGAAAATTGCAAATCTTTTTTAAAAAAATATTTGTTTTATATTCTTTATTTCATAAACGATTTTTACCAATCATAAGTCTCTTATATTGAAAATAAAATTTGTCATTTCAATTTGCTCTATACACTATTGTTATAAGTAATAATACTATTAAATTAAGGTGTTCACTAAATAATCATATTCCTTAAGTCCATTTATTACAGATAGTTAACTATTGTTTTCCTATAAGAGCAGTCTTCGAAATCGTGTTTATTCCAGGTACAACACATTTCATTTCTAGTCGGAAATTTTCCCGTCCTTAAATTTTTATTTTTTTTCATAGGTAAAATGTCTCAATTTAAGGGAGAAATTAAACGCACTTTCGGCAAGTTATCGAACATTAATATCAATTTCATTGTCTTGTAATGACAGTACTTTCGATGTTAGAACGTTGCCGAAGGTCAAATAGGGTTTAACGTTTTCGAGGTGGGTTGGACAAGATAAAATTAATCGTTCTCAGACCAACATGGATTTCTCATGATTATGTTTCCTCCTTTAAATGTTTGTTATTTGGAACTGATTAGAATAGAATATGAAATACCTGAGAAACTGTCCAGGTAAACTGTTATGTTCGTTCTTCTTTAGGCTTTGTAATCTATTGATTTATATATAATGAATAAAAACACCAGAGCTCTGAATATATTTATTCTTAAATCATACATACATACATACATTTACATACATACATACATACATACACTACATACATACATCTACCATACATAACATACATACAATACATACTACATCAACATACATACATACATACATACATACATACATACAATGTAAACTTGCTTAGTGCATCTTAGTGTATGTAATAAATCTAGAGAACAGCTTGTATTGTATTTAAATTTTATATGACTTCCTTCTCGCTACTAAAAATATTTACAGGTAAAACCAAATTGAGAAAGACTGGGAGCGTATTATTATTATTATTATTATTATATATTATTATTATTATTATTATTTATTATTATTATTATATTATTAATTATTATTATTATTATTAATTATTATTATTTATATTATTATGATTATTATTATTTCATTATTATATTATTATTATTATTATTATATATATTTTATTTTAATTTTATGATTGTTATTATACCCATGGGACATATGTATTGTTATTGTCACATATATATTATATATATATATATATATATATAATTATATTACATATATATATATATAATTATATATATATATTATGTATTATTTTTTATATATTATTATTATGATACTAATATTTTATTGTATATTCTATATTTTTTATATATATATTATATATATATTTCCACACAAAATTTCAAAAATTTAAATGAACGAATGTTTGAAGACGTCTAATTAAGAACTCAGTCAGCATAAATTAAATAAACATTATCTCAACAAAGAAACTAAATGCAAATGATGTTCAATTCACAATGGACCATAAGAAAATTGTCAATACAAAATAATTTCTTTGTAAACGCAGGGAAATAAATTTTGTGAAACAAGGCTCCCAGTCAAACCGAATTCGAGACCTTTATGTGATGCTTTGAATCTCTCTTTTCACAGGTCACTGACCATTATGCATCAGCTTAACTATCCGACTATCATCCATTTTTTTATATGACCAAATTATTTTAATACACTCCCATTCATTTTCTCATTTTTGCGGTTAATCACACCACAAACTCGTTCATTGTTCAATTTAACTATTGTTCTAATAAGTCATTTTTGTCAGGAAGTTTCCAGCACAACTTTAAAAACATTGTGTAACCCTTTTATCTAAGAAAGGTTACTTTTTCCTTGAAAAAAAAAAACAAACCAATAGCTATTACAGATAACTTTATCAAAATTTTTGAACAAATAATTCTCAGTCAATTAAAAAAATATTTTAATTAAAGCAATATTTTCAGATTTTCAATCTTCAAAATATCCAATTCCCTTATTTGCTTAACCGGAAAATTTACAAATTTAGAAAATATGTGAAAATAGTTGTCGTCCATTGACATTTATTTCTGAATAATCAAAAATAAAAGAACACAAATTTATAATTATGACATATTATTAAGCAAGATAAATATAATGGGCATACTCGCAGAGGTAGAGAAAACAAACGGGCAACGGTTTGAATGTTATTTAAGAGGAAGGTATCAGTAAGTATGATTGAGGGAAATACATAATGTACACTTCAAATATCAGTAGAGGTGCCTCAGGCATATGCGCAACAAGGGTAGAGGCCAGGGGGCAGGCCTCACCAGATGGCCAGCTGGCCTCCCCCCAGAAATTTTAGTCAGTAAAAAAATATTCAGGAAAATATTTCGGTCAATGACTTGATGTGTCATTCATTTATTTTGTATGGTCTTAATAGTTTCATTTCAGTACAAGATTGGCGACCTTAGCTCTATCGTTTTTTCAACGGCAAATTTCTAAACTCTGATTTATTTTCAGCTTTATTGGTGGCAGAACTGATCTATTCTCTTTCAGATAAAAGGGTCATGACTCGCCCCATAAAAATTTCCTAGTTACGTCAATATCGTCAGGGCTTAATTGTTGGATCGTTTCTATTTACGTTATGAACAAATTCTCAGTCTCATTTGCTGACGATATTCCCATATTAGTAAACGATAAAATTACGAAATCACTCTTTCAGTGAGCAATATATATCTTAACGGGGACAATGAAATGACGACGCTAACAAACTATTCCAAAATTCACAAAAGAAAATCTTATATTATTTTAGGCAACATAGCCGTAAGCCGTAGACAATTTCAGTATCAATATAAACGAAGTTGATTATATTCGGGCTCAAAGTGCTACACATATTTAGAGTAATAATACCGAAAACTACACTGATTGTTTTAAAGGAATCCACCAACACCTAGTTATGTTAGATTTCATTGAATCAGCATTTTCAACAGTCGAGTTTCAAGACGCGGGATCAGGTCCGCGATAGAAATTCCAATTGTGCAATGTAGGTCCATTATCTTACGCATTAATCGAAAGCATTTGCAACCCAAATATATGTAGATTTATTTAGTTAAAGGTTTAGTACAAGGTCTTAGAAGCTTTAAACTTATATGTTATTTTCTCATTAGTTACACTTATTTTATAATGCTGGTATGAATTATTTTCAAATAAAATGCAATTTTGGTATTACAATGTTTTTTTTTTAATTACACTATGTTTTTGCTTGATTTATGATTCTAATCACATGTTGTTAATTGTTAGAATATTATTTGTTTATTTACGTTTTTTTTTTTTTTGTTTTTTTTGTTTTTTTTTTTTTTGTTTTGTTTTTCTGTTTTTTGCGGCTTTGGTTTGTTTTTGGTTTCGGGTTGCGTTTTTGTCTTTTTTTTTGTTTTGCTTTTTTGTATTTGTGCTGGCTGTTGTGGGGTTTGGTTTGTTTTTGTCTTTGTGTTGGTGTGGCTTGGCTGTAGGGGTGTTGTTCTTCTGTTCTTTCCGTGTTGATGTGCGTTTTATGTGAGTTGTTGGCTTTTTTGCGGTATTTTTGCGGGTGGTTTTCAGTGCGCTGATGTCGCTTTCATGGTTGTGGGCTTGTTTTGTTGTGGTTTTTTTGTTGTTGTTGTCGGTGTTGCGTTCTGGTTGTGTTTTTGGTTTGCGCAGGTTGTGGTTGTCGCGATGCTTTTTTTATTTTTAGGTTGGTGTGCTTCTTTGGGTTGTGGTAGAGTTTGTGTTTTTGTGGTTTTTGTGTGTAGTGCTTTCGCTTTGGTCGTTTTTTGTTGGTTATGTGCTGCACGGCTGGGGTGCTGACTTGCTCCTGGTTCTGTGACAGCCTGATTCCGTAGTGGGCGTGACATGGCCTGCACGGTTTCGCATTTTCCACTTCTCTTCATGGAATGTTTTAACCACTTGTGGCCAATCCCCACTCCGTCACTCCCCGCGCACGGAGACGTTGACACCCAGGATGTCTCCCTTCTCTGCCGATGTGCTTATTTTTACTTGTCCCTGCCGTAGGCTCGCCTGCGGCACTTCCAGTCCGCCTCACAATATTCGTTTGCCCCTCCTTTGCCCGTGCAGCACCCTGATTTCCTTCCCTTGGTGCACACACCCCTGGCTGTTTATGCATTTGACCACCCTCGCATACTCCTTTCCGCTCCACCCGCTCCTCGCCTGGCCTTTCGCACCAGGACGGAATTTTCTGAAGCCACCAGAATAGGTTAATCCCTGAATGGAGAATGCTTGTTCGTTTTTCACCTTGGACGCTTTTTCCACTGCAGTTTAGTTTTTAACTTACTCCGACTTTCAATTTTCATTTAATTCTTTTTAATATGTGAAAGTAAAGGTTAGGTTAGAGTTTATTTAGTTTTTGTTTTTTACTTTGTCTATCACTGAAAAACATGAAATTTCTTGGACGGGAGTAGTAGGGGCATTACGGTAGCTCGGTGTTAACAGTGCCGCGAAGCCTTTTTGTCCTGTTTTTTACCCGGCACCTTTTTGACCGTTTTTTTGACCGCGACCTTTTTGGGCCTTGACCTTTTTTGGGCTCTGAATTTTTTACCTTTTTTTTTGGCACTATAATTTTTGGCAACCTTCGCGGGTTGGCCAGCCGGACTGTGGACATCCGTTCTAACGTGGTCACCCCGCTATTTGCCCCGCCCTAATTTTGAGCTCTTTTTTTTTTTTTTTTTTTTTTTTTTTTTTTTTTTTTTTTTTTTTTTATTTTTTTTTCTGAGTAACGTAGTAGTTATTTTTACGTCGTTGTTGGTATTTATTTTGTTCATGTTCTTTCATGGACCTTTTTTTTTTTAAATGTGTCCCACCTTGTTGTTTTTTTCATTGCGTCCGCATTTTGTTTTTTATATTAGCGTTTGTTATATCATCGTCATAAACATTTCAATCGTCGCTTTCGTCGGGATGAATCCGCAATTCAATCGTCCAGCCATAGTCGCGTTTTTTTTACAAATTGCCGCGGAGTCCGTCGCCATTGTACCGAATCGCCTAGCAAAGCGCTTGAAGACTGAAACGCATTGTAGCAAAGACCCGCGCGCAAAGAACCGCAAGTTAAGATTGAACGGAAATTGATGATGATCTCACGTTTTAAAAAAATATTTTTTTTAACTTGAAATCAATTCTTGTAAAATTATTACTCGAATTTTTGAACTCGCATAATACAATCACTGTAGACTTATAGTATATATTATATATATATATTATATATATATATATATATATATATATATATATATATCACTATATATTAATAACTATATAAGTATAATAGAATGCAAATATATATATATATATAAGCTTAACATATACGCTTTATGTTTATCGCGAAAGGAAATGAATTTTTTCACCATCCCTTCCATCTGTGCTTAAACTTTCCTTACCGACCTTTCAAGCCTTAACGGCTTTATATGTTCGAGTTCCCCATCGGTCCATAAAAATCAAAATAGACTCGACCCCTCTCACCACCGATGCAAACCCCTGACCTTTTTACCACCCGTCCACCGTACGAATTGAGAGAATATCTATTTATTTTTTCAAGTTTATAAAAGCAAGTCCGCGGGCTTCAATTAATTATATATAATATTAAATATAATAGAAATATAATAATAATAATAATATAATAATATAATATAATAATATAAATAATAATATAAGTATAATAAATATAATAAATAAGTAATATATATATAATATATATATATATGTATATATATATCATATGTATAATAATATATCTAATATATAATATATATGTATAATATATAATATATATATATCATATAGAATATATATATGATATATATACTATATTAATTGAAATTGAGTACGATAGATGTCCTCATGCAGAGAAGTATCAGGACATGTTGTTATTAGTACACGGGCGGAGTATAGGTGGGTGTTACTACTAAACTAGGTCACGATGAGAGTGCTAGTGTATGGAGGACGGACTACCGAAAATGCCTGATATAGGTTATCACCAGAGTTACCGTCAGGTTGAGTGATGGGTAAGTTAATTATATTGATTATAATCATCGATAAGATGATAGAACTGCTTTTAGCGGTCTGAGTGTTGAGGATAATTCGAAAAGCTGGCTCTCATACATCAGTAGTAAGTTGACCCGTAGTTATCAGCTAGAAGTTTTGCGTAAGTATATACTATT
This sequence comes from Trachelipus rathkii, assembly GCA_015478945.1. Taxonomy (NCBI): domain Eukaryota; kingdom Metazoa; phylum Arthropoda; class Malacostraca; order Isopoda; family Trachelipodidae; genus Trachelipus; species Trachelipus rathkii. Next base: position 55,715 of record JABUQX010085676.1, read on the forward strand.
AATACCTTGGTTTGCCTATGATTATTTCGCCGTTGGCTTGACCGATACCACTAATAACCGTCTGCGCCAACACGGTAGCCTAAAACCTGCACCCTAACCTGACCTAACTATGTAAATTTTGTTTGTTTACTGGGTTTGGTGTTAATAAATAAAATATATGATATGTAAGGATATGTTTTGAAAAGGTGGTGATAAGGTACGTATTGTGCGATTGGTTAGTTATCACTGATGTTAAGTATGAAACTTTGTTTTTGTTAACTGGTGTTTCTTCGTGTTTAAGGTATGTTAGGTTTTGTCGTTGTACATTATATTTTTAAGTTTCAGTTAGGGATATGTTATCTTTGTTGATGTGTAAACTTTGTTAACCCTTAGCATATAGTTCGTTATCATTTGATAATTAGATAGGCTATGATATATTTTGTTTGGTTACTGCGTTATTGTAAATAACATGATATGTTGCTAGATATGCTTTGAAATAAAGTTGCTGCATAGGGTGCGTATTGGGTTCGATGTAGTGTCTCACACTGATGTTGAAGCAATGGAACTGTTGGTTATGTTGGCTGTTTCGAGCGTAAGGGTTATGTTGGAGGGTTTTTGTCCGTGTGTACGTTATTCTAGTTTGTTTTCATATTTTTGTTACCCAATTTTAAGCTTGTCTTTACGTTGGGCTTCGTATCATTCGCTGCATGCAATAAGTTACGTATGGATAATTTTTTTTTGTGAAATGTAATAGGTAAAAAAAATTACAAATGATAAATGGATAGGTATAAAAAGAGTGAATTTGATCCAAAACTGTAATGACGTTCATGGTAACATTTAACGTTGCGTTGTCATATATCTGCGTGTATGTTAATGTCGTTGTAATCATTATAGTTCTTAGTTCTTAGGAGGACTTTGGGGAGGTTGCGGGAGGTGAGGTGGCAGGGGATGGGGAGGGTGGTTTGATTTATATAAAAAGTAAATTTTTTAAGTTATAACTAAAAGATAAAAATTTTAATTTTTCGTTTTATTTCATTTATTTAAAAAAATTTTGAAAATTCTTATAATTATTTTTTTCTAAATTGTTAATTTTTTATTTTTTTTTATTCATTTACTTATTTACTTTTTATTATTATTTATTTTATTTGATTATTTATTTTATTTATTTATTCATTTATTTTTGTTTTTATATTTATTTATTAGTTATTTGCTTTATTATTTTATGTTCAATTTACGGAACTTACAACATCATTTCGAGGTCTAACGTCCTTTAAACGTAAATTTTGGGATTAAAAGGACTAATAGACTTTTATTAGTCGCACAACACCCAGAACCGGGGAGCACCGTGATGTATCCCTGCTTCTCGGCTCTCCCTCTTCTTCTCCCGGCTCCTTTCCTCTCTGTCGTCCCTTCACTGGCATCTCTCCCCTCGCTCTCCAGCTCTCCATAGCCGGGCAGTGGCCCGCACCCCGGTGTGTCCCTACCTCCGGATCTCTTCTCCATCTTTCCTCTATACCCTTCCTTTCGCCTCTCCTGACTGTTTTGGGGCCCTTCGTGTTTATTTCCAAGTCGGGAACCCTGGGGGGGCACCTGTAGGCTCTCCTTTTCGCGATCTCTGTCTCTGTCGACATATGTTTTCACTGTTATACTCGCACGCACGGCTACGAGGCTGTGCATCTCGCTCCGCTCTTTCCGATTCTTGCATTCCCACCTGTACGTCTCCTTGTCGCTTGGGGGGTGGGACCCCTGGGAGGCCCGGGCGTATCGACTAACGCGAGTTCTCACGTCGTCCCTGCTTTAACCGTATACTATCCTCTCGTCGATATATGGACGAGCTGAGCGAGCGGCCTAAAATCGTTCATCACTCAAGAATCTGATAGGCCCCCTCTCGATCATTTCACTCTATATATAATATATATATTATATTATATTTATATAATTTAATATAGGAGTATATTATATATATATAATATCTATTATATGATATATATATTTTATCTTATATATTTAGTTATATGATATATATATATATATATGACTATTAGTAGTATATATATTATTCTTAAGTATATATATATATATATATGTAAATGATGGAGTAGTTATATACTAGAACGTTAGTATATAATATATTTATATATATAGTAAGTAGTATATATATATATAATGATCTGTTGATTAGTATTTTAGGTGTGGCGGTGCCCTAGACAAAGATGGTGATTGTTTCAAATATATTTAAATTATGGTGCAGAGTAAACCCGGGAGTTTGTTTTGTTTGGGACCGGAGATTCGAGAGTCTGGGTGCATTTGGATGAGTCGCGAGAGTTCGGTTAATATTGATGGGGAGCGCTACGCGGAGGTGGGTTGGAGCGAGTCTCGACGTCCGCGTAGTAAGGATGCGGCGGTGGTAGGAGCCCGGGAGGTTTTGCGTTCAAAAAGATTCCTTTAAGGTAAATAAGTTTGTTCACTGGACGCTTGCAAATATCTGCCTATCATCTCATACATGACGATCCGAAGGCGAACTAGTGTAACATTGTTTTGGGAGGTATAAACAGTAATAAGAATAAATAATCAGAGTTACCAACCCAAATTGTTTATAGTAAAAGATATCACGATTAGATTTCATTCTTTGTCATTTTCGATTATCAATGGTTTTTTTACCAATCTTTTCACTCTTTTTAATTACGACTTCATTTGTTTCTCTCAATATTTTTATGACTACACTTGGATCGATAGCTGGGCTTGGTCTTATGATAAGTCGGCATCTTCGGTATGGGGACTCTAGCTTTCAAGCGCAGTTTATAAGGCGCTAATCCGCGGCAGGTTTTGACAGTTGGAGGAACGGAGGTGAGGCGAATGCGTGCAAACTCCTGATTCTACCGCGGATAGATGCCATTAACATATTTGCCTTTCACTGGCTGGGGGAGAGGGCATATTCGGCTGCCTATGATTGGATTCAGGAGCCTGAATGAGCGAACTCTGGGAACCAACCTCGACTTGCTTGGTTGCATCGAGTTTGTATACACCGTGTACGAGATAACTACTATGATCTCAAACGCCTGTTCGCACACTAGAAGGGTTTTCAATATAGAGCTCGGCATTGAGATCTGGGGATGGTTATTGGCGAGACTCGTATCTGCTACTTGGAGTGTCTGTGTGAGCGCTGGGAAGATAAGTCACACTGTGGGCCTGGTGGTACCTCTGGTAGCGCAGTTTTTGGCTAGCTTTTACGCCCTGTCGGTATATCGGCGACGGGTTAACTAGCGATAAACCGTTGCAACTAGTCACTTAAAGCGTATACCGACTAACCTCGCTAGACCCAGATCCTGTAGTATTCCGTATTTTGTTTCATAAATATTAAGATACGTAAAATGAGGTGCATCTATCGGTGGGACCGGCTATGAAGCTATTTATCGAGTGTTATAGTATATGATGATGATTCGTCAATGTAGTGTGTGTATAATTATCTATTATGTAATTGGTACTTAGCTATCTCTATCTTCGGGATTTTGGTCGTTAAAGCTGTGAGTTATTCTATAAGTATATATGATGTAGATTGTATTAGATAGAGGTTATGTTACTACTAACGTAGGTGAGTAGAACGCTTATATCAGGTTGTTATTATATCAAATATTATGCTAGCTACTGCTGATAAGCTCCACTAATAGATGCACAAGAGTGCTACGTGAGAACGTATTCAGTAGGTTATGATAGGTATCCTAGTACGATAGTATTCGGTGTATTTCAGTTGGTGTGCACTATGGTCTTAGTTAGTTACTATATTTAATATATTATTATATATATGGTTATAGTATTATATATATTATATAGGGACAGAAGGGTACTATACTTAAACGGTCACCTGGAACTTTAGTGGCTATAGTGCCTTTGCAACCTAGCTTGTATTGGAAAGGAATGATTAGGATTATAGTTTATAGTAGCATATTAATTAGTCCTAAATGTTAGTGTTCTACTAAGGAACTTATTAGTCAGGTGACTATTTATTAGAGTCAATATATACGAGGGCATTGTATAAGTGAATAGTAGTGACTATAGATTCATTATGAACTTAGTTATTATTAGAGTACGTACTATAATATATATAATTATTATTATATATTATATATATATATATATTATATTAGTATATATATATATATTATATATATTATATTAATATATATTATAATATAAGATATTTATATATCTATATATACTATATATATATATTATATATCTATATATTATATATATATATATATATAGTAGTATACTATATTTTATATATCTTATATATTAATTTTAATATTTATATTATATAATATCTATATATATATATATATATATATTATATATATATTATATAATATAATATATGATATATATATAACTATTATATATATATGATATATATATATATATGTTAGTATATATGTATAAGTATAATATAGATATATATATTATATATATATATATAGTATTATATATATATAAATTCAGTATATATTATATTATATAATAAATACTAATAAATATATAATAATAATAATATTATCATTTAATAATAATAATAGGTAATGATAATCAATATATAATAATATAAAATAATATATAATAATAATAAAAATAATAATATAATACTAATAATAATAGATAATCTTTTAGGAGGGGAGAGGGTACACGGCATACTCGATACGCGATGATTCTCATTTTTAATGGCGCGTCTTCTCTTTTGCGTTCATTAATTCTTTAACACACTCATCCTGTCAGGCAACCATATAGAAATGACGAAAATATATTTTGTGTCTATCATGATTAAAGTACACACGTCCTTCTAGACACCTTACAGACATCCCTACTACTCATATCCCTGTGTGCGGGGGAGGAAAGAATGCCCACGGGCCACCGTATGTCGCTGTGTAAAAGACGTCGACTAGCGGGCGGTGGTAGTGGGTTTGCTGTCCCATACCACCTAATCTCTTGCTAGGAATGCTGGCATGCGTCGGAGATGGTCGTGATTGCCGTAAACGACCTTTTATCTTTCCGGCGAAAATGTAGAATCGTATGGGTACATGGAATGTCAGCGGAATAAATGTTGAGGAGAAGAGGAGAAGGTGATGGATGTATTTAGAAAGGGCCATTTGATTTGCTCGCTGTGACTGAAACAAGAGATGACAAGGAAAAGTGACTTGAGTGGTGTGGTGGTTGAGATGGTGTGGCGTTGCTGGTGTGGGTAAGAAGTGAAAGAGCGGGAGCAGGGAGTTGCCTCATTTGATTGAGTGACTGTGGACAAAGCTATGGTAGACTTGTGTGTGTGGTAGTTTATTCCTGAATCTATTTGGTTAATTTAAGTTGAAAAGGTCAGGGTTGTTTGTTGTGAGTGTCTCTGGGGACGTTGAGAGAGTACTTTGGGATATAATGAGTTCTGATGGGGTGAGTGAGGGCTTCAGAATTGATAGTGTTGGGGACCTGGAATGGTGGATGGCTGATCAAAACAGAGGGATGGACATAAGGTGTTTGGCGGTGGCGGGAGAAATGGAGAATGGTGAGGTGATTGCTTTCTGTGAGAGATGCGAGGTATGTGTGTAAGTAATCTTCTTTAACAAAGTATCCAAGCTATTCTCGAGTTGGTGTAGGTAGAGATGGTATCGAAGTGAAAAGTATGATTGATTTTGTGTTGGTGAAGAAGATGTTGAAGTATTTGTGGATGTTATAAGTGAGGGGTTTTAGGAATGATTAAATCGGATTCATTATGCTTTGCTCATTAATTAAGTTACGTGGGGTTGGGTGGATGAGAAGGTGTACGAGGAAGTACGTATTCGATGCGTAGGTGAGGTTAAGTGAGAAGCTAGGACAATGAAGGGAGAGTAATGATACGAAGCGCTCGCTATGGTAAAGTCGGCTTGGGAAAGTGTAGACGAGTTGGGAGTCTAGCCGGAAGCAGAATCTGGGGCAAGAAGTGATAGGAAGCATTGTGTTAGTAGTCTCTACCTGGTGTGCGATGTGATCCCTCGCGTAGCTTTCGGGCTTTGTGTTTCGTCGGGGCGCCCGCGCGGGGGCGGTCGACTGGATCGTGGCTTTACTCGTTACGGTCCGGGGTTGGAGTGTTTCTGGGATGCCTGGATAAGGCAAGGTGTGGTGCGATTGCTAATAGGCAAGTAAGAGATGTTAACCCGCGAATGGTGAATGAAGAGGTGATGCAGGCGGTTACAGGTAAAAAAGAAGCGTGGTTGAATGTACTAAAAGCAAAATGATGAAGTCAAATAAGAGATTGCCGCGTGGAATTATATACGAAGGACAAAGAAGTAACTAAAAGGTAATGACGTAGGCAGAGAGGAACTGCGGTAAATGAACGACGTTTGGAAGGAGGATGAATGAGTGACATACACAGGGAATATGCCGCTCTTCTGGGAAGGAGGCGCGAAAGGGGTTAAGAAATGCAATAATATACAGGGGAATCGCTTAGAATAATAGTCGGATGTGCTTGTGTGAATGATGAAAATCGGATGTCGAGGGCTGGTGGGAAAGACCTGCTGTTCGTAAAAATCTGCACAAATATTAACAGTAAGACGAGGGGTGATGTTGTGGTTTGATGGTAATAGATGGAAGATATTTGGGGTGAGGTTAATTAGTAAAAGGAGGTAGGTAATGGTGAGTGAGAAGTTGAAGCAAATGTAATTCTGCAGGTTGATGAATATGGTGAAGTATGATAAGAGCGAGGGAGAGAGATGGTGTGATTGGATTGTGGCAATTGTGTTATAACTTGCGTTTATGGAGGTTAATAGTTCAAGGGTTTGGAGGGAGGGAGTCCTTGTATAAGGGTAAGGGGACAGGGGAAGGTAAAAATATAGGGAATTAGTTGTAATTGAGTGGTGGGAAGGTCATATGCTGGCAATTTTGGTTAAAGAGCTGCGTCAGTTGACTGCAGAGGACTGATTGGTGAGACAAGGGTGCGCTTTAGGGACGTGGTAGAGTATGTGTGATCAAATCTTTAAATTAAAACCAATAGATCTGTGATGTATTTAATACGAAGAGATAATTTATTTATTTTTATGGCTTTGCAACAGGCGTATGATGAGTTAATGGGAAGCTTTATGGCGAAGGTATTAGGTGATAAGTATTGGTGTTTGGTGGGTAGGGCTTCTTTCGGATGAATCCAGTAATGTATGACGATAGTGAAGCGGTGTGTGGAATAAATGGTGTCATGCGTGTTGTTACTAAGTATTATAGCGGGAGTGAGACAGGGTTGTGTTTATGTCTCCTTGGGTTATTCAATTTTAGGCACTGGATGGGGTTATGAAAGAATTCGAGGTCGGGATGGCAGGAAATGGTGTTTTAGAATGATGGAGAAGGAGATGAGTCGAGGGTGCCCTACCTAGTTATGATGCCGTGATTTGGGGTACTGGTGCGGCGCTCTGAAGAGGAAGTTCGAGAGGATTGGGTTAGAGATTTGGCAGGGTATCGTAAAGGAGGTGGTTTGAGGTAAACGTAGATAAGAGTAGGGTTATGGGTTTGTGAGTGGGGACAGTTCCTCCAGTGTGTAGTTACTGTTAAGATGGGTGAGCAGGCTGGAGCAAGTGCTCTGGTTAAATATTTAGGTCTATATGTTGGCACATGCAGACAAGGGAA